>JABUQX010026554.1:0-40629 GCA_015478945.1 Trachelipus rathkii | reverse complement strand
ATATATATATATATATATATTATAATATATATATTATATATATATATATAATAAATCATATATAGCGTCGGGCGGGGTGACGTCGGACCACTTTAGGTATAACTTGGGTCTCCCGACTCTCCCCTAATGCACCTTTTGGAAATTTTTTTTTTTTTGTAAATCACGGCCCAATAGTCGGGCATAAGCACACAAAACAGCAATAATAATGTAACCTCTATATTAATTAAAAGTTTTTTAAAGTTTGTAAATAACGGCGAGTCAGCCCTGACCGTGAGGGGTGAAGCGGACCCCCATTGAGGGGTGACTCGGACCATCTGTGTTTGAATTCGTCTTTTACGTATAATTTCCAGTTTTATTTCTATTAGAATTTTACAATAAGTATAATAATATTATGATATATAAATTCTAACAATTCGTATATTATAGACGTAATAATAATCTGTCAATAATGAATAAATAAAAATACGCAATTAAAAATAAGGTGTCCGATTCACCCCTCTCGCCCAAAAACTTTTGAACACTTTTTTGAAGCTCGTTTTTTTTTATTTAAGAAGTTTCATTTTTTAAAAAATCTTCATTTATTTATAGTAACTTTTTTATTACATTAATAATTATAGCGTTAAAAAATGGTCGAATAAAATACGAAATACGAGAAACACAGGGTGGTCCGAAGCCACCCCCCCTCCCAATTTTACGGTGGTGAATCGACCAAGTTAGCCCCGTTTTTCTCTGCCACTAATACTGCTTGGATCAAAAATTTACATTTTTGCCAGTTTAAAGCTATAATAGTCTACCATACATAAAAACTGAAATAAAATATTAAAAACTTAAAAACTTTTTCATTTTATAACGAAGTTAAAAAAACTTACCTTTTTCAAAAGTGGAAGTTCTATTGAAAGAAATTTTGTACCCTAATTTTCTAACATCTTTTTAAAATATAAAAACTTTCATAGAATTAAATATGATCTAAATAAAAACTTGTAGTACTACCGTGGCTATAAAATGAGCGAAATTTTTTTTTTTTTGTGTGTGTGTGTGTTATTTTTATTAGAGCTGACCAGAAATCACCCCTCCTAAAGAGGCGGGCCTGGTCACCCGCCCGACGCTATCATATTGATAGAGTGGTATTACAGTTCTATTTTTCGAGTATTTATCGATGAAATGCATTTCATGATACAAAGAGTCATTATTTGATTGAATAAATCTTTTCATATCAAAAGCAGATTTATAATCAAGTGAATAAAAGTGAATAAAATATAAAAGTTTTGAAACCTTTGGTTATATAACATTAAAAGTTACTACTAGCAGTAAACTCATATAAAATTTGTGACTTTCTAAATAAATATAGGAGTATTTTGTTCGTTCAAAGTGAAAAGTGACAAACTATTTGAATAAGAGTATTGTTTTGGGGCCAAACCCAAAAAACAGAAATAAGAAGAAACATTATTGAATTCTTTAGAGGAGTTTAATTACAATTATTAAAAGAACTTAAACCATCGTAGTTACATAACGGCGAACACTATTATATAAAAAGTGGGTTACCATAAAGAAAGAGAAACAATCATAGATATTGGAGAGTCAGTTATAAATAACAGAAAAGAGGACATACTGAAGTTGATATTAAACTTCAAGGACCCAGTACCCAAATTGAAGAAGCTTTAATTCCCCCTAACCAAGGTGCTTAGTTAATATATTGAAGTTTTGTTAAATAATGAAATAAATGCACAATTTTTATTTATATTGATTAAAAAGGATTTTTCAAACTTGGCCTGATCACTGTTATTTTTAACAGGGACCAGGTTTAGGAGCTCAAGTTTAAGAAGTGTGGAAGCTGCACCATTTATCAACAATTCAAAGTCGGATATCAACACTTCAAATTAATCCAGAGCGGATTCCGGAAAGCAAACTACATTTGACATTTTAATTATTATTTGTAACCGTGATCATTGTTACTATTAACAACAATACAAGAGACCAAGAATTGCCAACATTGGCAATTATCAGTGTTGAATAATTCTCTAAATAAAAATATTTAATCATTAAACAAACCAGAAGCTGTTTGTTTACAAATTGAAGGTGGTGGGTTCCCTAATCTTACTAACCTCACTAACCAGAAGGTGAAGGATATGTGGGTTTATTTAAGTTTATTTTTATATAAATTTCTAAAATCATCTTACATTAATTATTAAAAGTTATTAATCATTAAATTATAATAATAATTATTGCGTTTTTGTAATAAAATATAAACACTTTGAATTGTCGCCCTAAATATCTTAAAATATATAGAATTTATTCAGTTAGTTAGTAGTTAGATTTTTCCGTTAAGTCATAAAATTTTATCAATCAGTAAACATTACTTGATTAATTAGCAAATAATAATTTATGAAAACTGTCGCATGTCATTACCATCTTCATATTAGGAATATAGTCTATAAATGTTTAATTCCTTTTTAAAACCCTGGCATTTAGCGCTTGTGCATTAACTGCGCTTGCGATTATAATTCTTGAATGTGTAAGTAATTCCCATTCTTTTTTTTAATTGCACCATCCCTTTTGGTTCACGCCAGTTCGACGCCTCACTCTCCTTCATATCTATTATGTCGACCACGTGATTGACTCAGATCTAATCGCTCTATTAGCTTCACCATCTATTGCACTGGATAATGAACGATCTTAGCGAGATATGCCAATCTTCGTTCACCAATCGCGCCGACCCGGCTAACACTCGCGCGCCTACACCTAATCGGATGACCATCCTTCGTGTACGGTGCTGAACACGTTCCCGACTAGGTTACTCCGTGTAACTAATGATCCAAGCAGGCGCACGATATGCGCGAGCAGTAGATAAGACTATGTTCACGATCTACCACACCCTACGAACACAATTCAGTGATGAGATACGAGCAAGCACCTCTCCCAGCAGTTCGTCTCATCGCTCTCTCGGTAACGTTAGTCCACGCAGACAGCAAGACTCTAGCCTCTCATCTCCGCAAGTAGCCGAGCTCCGGATCAGAAATGGTTTAGCCGCCTTGACCTGTACTACACTGCGGTATCCACCCGCTCAGCAATCTAGTAGGCCATGACTGTCGAGGCTGCACTCTGACTCTCTAACTGAGCAATTATACTAGCATACACACAACAGAACTCCTCACATGCGCTAGTCAGCCTATAACTACTCTCTCTCATACTAATAGCATAATGAATGAGCTCTCGCTCAGAGATGATCACATCACATGAATCACCAGCTCACTACCCATCTCATATGCGTCAGCAGCTAGCGTCGGTCACCTAAGTACCACACAGAGCTACGAATACATAGTATCTATGACATAGTCGCAGGTCTGTATAATCGACGCTGCTAATGCAGAGATCCTAATACTCCGTACGATCTTATGCCTACAGCTTTGTCCAATAATCATCTTCACAGACGTTACGATCTATAGCTGAACGAGTATGCATACAGACGATAGAGGTCGTGAATGCTGTATGACTTATGCGACTCTCAGTGCCGAACGCTACTGACGTCTCACTATTATTAATCGCACTCCAATTCACTTCAATTCACTGTTTCAGTGCACAACCATACCGCCTTCTCTAAGATCTCCTCTGACGGCCCGGATCAAAACCTTCAAATCCGTGCGCTCTTCAAGCTGTTTGTGCACTCATCCAAACTTAATATTTCTACTAACCTGTATCATACACTATGATTCGTGCCTTACCGATACTATCAAATTTACGAACTCTATTTTCTAATATCAATATCCCTTGTTCTTCATCCCGAGTAGGAACACTGCGGCGTGCATATATGCAACTGCTCTGCATACTCATAGCGCAAGAGCCTATTATACGAGAGCGCTACGCTGGAGACTACCGCCTCGGTCTACACCATATATATATGCAGTATAGCTGTGTTCGTATACCTCATTCGCGACTCAGAAATGCTCACTATCGCGGCTCGCATATCTCGAGCACATCACTCAATGTGTGCAGATTTATCACGCTCTTGCATCGAGCGTACGATAATGCCACACTTAGCTATATGATAGATAGGTAATAGAAGAGAGAATAATAAGAAGCGCGCGAGACCACACTAGTCAACTTTCTTGACAGATTTTGAAATAATCAATGTGTCACACACTATAACTCTCTAACTGGTGATGAAGGATAAGATTCACTACCTATCCGTTTTTCCCTCGGATAGAAGATGTAAATCAAAGACGTCGCTTCAATGGTTATAAGGATGAGATAGTCAGAGTCATAGAGACAGCGAACACACGACATATTAAGCTTCTAGTATATATAGAGCACGTTCGGAACCTCGTAATAAGCTAATAATCTCATTGGCAGCAGTATATAGCGTTTGAATATATAATAGACGTGTATATGCTATGCTAATTCGAGAATGAAAACTGAGTTATAGAAAACGTTCCTGGAGAAGCATTCGCATACTATAAACAGTTCAAGTAAGGTACATCTGGTTACAGTAGAGTCCACAATGCGTTTCAATCCCTTTAGGGAGCGCTTAGGACTTATGGTGGGCAAACAAATCTGTTAACAAAGAAATAACCAGCGCGAGTAAAATATGAACCTGAATTGTTATTGATCTCACAAGAACATTTGACACGTCTAGGTGTATAATGGTGGGTGCCACTGATTCTTCCGCCGCACAATACTTGTTAGTTATGGCTGCACCTGAGAGTGATTGATCCGGTCGCATCCGCTCGCGAAGCATACCGCAGGATTGACGAAGAACAATCAGGCGCGGTCAGCAATTACCAAACAACTAAATAGGGAATAACATGCACGAGACAACCCTCGAGTGCCACAAAGATCAAAAGAAATGGGACCCCACAGAAAGTGTCAAGATATCCCTCAAGAAAGAATAATCCTGAGCAGTACTGTCAGTTTTGCAAGAAACCAGGACACACAGTGAGGGAATGTCGCGCTAGGCCTTTCTGCCAGCATTGCGGAAAGAGAGGGCACACGTTCGATAACTGCTACAGTGCAAAGAATAAATGTTTGAGATGCCAGGAAGAAGGACATGTAGTTCAGGACTGCCCTACTAGAGGTAATGTGCGACTATGTTGTCCCTTTTGTGGAGGAGAACATTTGGGGCAGGATTGTACAACAGCCAAGAAGGGAAACTAGGTCACTCTGATGTGGAAGACCGCACATCAGAGTCAGAAGAAAAAAATTCGGGTTTAGAACTTGTAATCCCTTGTCCAATAGAGAACATAGAGGGTCAAGCATATCCTGAACGGTCTCAGGAAGAAAGGACTCCAATAACAAATACTGATCAATTTAGTAAAGAAACTGACCAACAAATCATGATGGAAGAAAATCAACTAGAGAACATTCCTAATGCTAAAGAAAATGAACAGGATGAAAATATTGACCAAAGTGAAATAATAGGTATACATATTACCTCCACAACAATAGAAACGTTATTACTTAATGTAAACATCAGGGGGCAACCCGAAATAATTAATGTGAGAGCTTTTGTGGATACAGGAGCTAGTATAAGTTTAATATCTGCTAGTTTGTTTGAAAAATTGGATCACAGAAAATACCCATTACATGAGACACCATTCAAACGAGTGTCCGGAATAGGACAAGTACTTTTCCCTGTAATGGGAGCAGTTACCCTTTCATTGGAATTTTCACCTACTTATTACACCAAAGCAAGTACCTTTGTAATAATTCCTGATGGAATCACTGAATATGAGCTAGTTATTGGGTATGACATATTGCGGGAAGAACATCTATTGCCTGACCCCCATAATGGTGAATTGGTCCTACGACGAGAAAATATGGTGACACCAGTTTCTACGGATGTCCGACACACAAGTGAAAAAGAATATCATTGTAGAGTAGCAGAAACCACTACCATACCACCCAAAAGTTTTTCAGCTTTAGAGATTAGTATTAATCTCCTCAACATATCTGACGAAGACCTGATCCTACTGGAAAACAACCCAAATGATAAAGTAATAGTGGGACCAGGAATATTATCTCTAGAACAAAATAAAACCATCATAATGGTTCAAAATACTACTGATAAAATACAGAAATTAAAAAGGGGCCAGAAGATCGGCCAGTTAGAAATAATAGGCAAAGAGTGTCCAGCCATAAACTTGGTGGAACTTAATCAAGAAAAGAAAAATGATTATGAATCATGGACCCCAGAAAACTTAACAAACGCATTTCGTCTAGAGGAGGCGGACATATCACCCATAGAAAGAAATCAGTTATTAACCCTCCTTTCTAAATATCCCACGGTACTCAGCTTAGGGGATTCTGATGTAGGTTGTACATCCATCCTCAAACATAGGATAGAGACAACTACAGAAGATCCAGTCCAAGTGCCCGTAAGAAGACTGCAAGGACCAGTTTTGAGAGAGGTAGAAGAATGTTGTCAACAGCTGGAGAAGGACGGAATTATTCAACGAAGTAAGTCGCCGTATTCTGCTCCAGTGGTGCCAATCCGCAAACCTGATGGCACTATACGATTATGCATTGATTACCGTGCATTAAATAAAATCACCAGAGGAGACAGTTTCCCCATTCCTAATTTAATAGACATGCTTTTCAGTCTACAAGGCATGAAATATTTCTCGACCATAGACCTGGTAAAGGGTTATTACCAGGTAGAGATGGACGAAGACAGTGTGGAAAAAAACCGCTTTCACCACTCCTCTTTCTCACTTGGAATTCTGAGAATGCCGATCTTGGAGTCAAAAATGGACCGCTTACATACCCAGCGGGGCATGGAGGATGGCTCTGTCCCATATACCATGGACCAGTGTCATGGTATATTTAGATGATGTCCTCATCATCAGTGACTCATTTAGTAAACACCTTGAAAATTTAGATAGGGTTTTACAGGCTTTCCAAGAAACAGGGTTTAAAATAAAACCCGCTAAGACCGATCTACTCCGCAAACAAGTGAAATATCTGGGACATTTAGTTTCTGAAGAAGGTATGATTCCCTTGGATAAAAACCTTCAGGGAATCATGGATTTTCCAGCTCCAACAACGATAAGGAAAGTGAGGCAATTCCTTGGGATGGTAAATTTTTACCGTCGCCACATTCCCAGGTGCTCAGAAATGGCAAAACCATTATTTGAACTACTTAGTCTAAAGAACGTAAAATGGACTACTAAATGCCAAAAAGCTTTTGAAGACCTAAAGAAAGCTTTGGCAGATCCTCATGTATTATCTTACCCTGATCGCTCTGAAGATGCTTCACCTTTACTATTGTATGTAGATGCATCCAATATAGGTGCTGGAGCTTGTCTAGCTCAAGAACAAAATGGGGACCATCGTCCCATTGCTTATATTTCAACAACTTTCTCTAAGGCAGAGCAGAGATACAGTACTACGGAACGCGAAGTAGCTGCTATTCGCTGGGCTGTAAAATCTCTTAAGCCATTTTTGTATGGAATCAAAGTTTTAATCCATACTGACCATAAACCACTACTCTATCTGAACAACATGACACTAGTGAACCAAAGAGTAGCTCGAACATTAGAAGAAATTAATGATATAGATTATGAACTAATCTATATTCCTGGGAAGGAAAATGTCATCGCTGACGCCTTGTCACGATCACCTGTTCCTGACATTAAAGAAGAAGACATAAAGGACCAGAAACAGATCCCTGCTGGATATGCAGAAGTTCAAATGCCAGGAGGGGGAGATTCTTTGTTCCAGAGTTTCTCAGTATGGCTTTATGGTACACAAGAAAAACATCAAGAAATAAGAGAAGGGGTTGTGCAAGAATTGATAGACAATCGTGCAACATACAAATTACCCATGGGAAAGAGTAATATTTCCATTACGAAACAACTCCGTCTCATGAAGCATACAGGACAACTGCCAATAGTGCAGGCCATAGAAGCTTTTGGTACACTTTTCAAGGCTAAAGTATTAGTATATTATGGGAACAGTAAGCCCTTGCAATTTGGGTGTCAACAAACCAATAAAGTTTGTGCTTTATTATGTTTGGGAGGATTCCACTACAACTTATTAGTGGGAACTAGCAATGACAATTCAAACCATCTTCAGAATGAACCTATAGCCGTTTTAGAAGAAGTCAGGGAATATGATTTGCTGAATGAATCCTTAGATGAGCAATCAAGTATATCATTACCAACTGCGGTGGTTGAACAAAGGGATCAAGTTAAAACCGGTGGGGAGGTGCCCAAAACACCTAGAATATATCAATTATCTCTATAATTGATCATGAAGATACACATTGGGATGAAATATCCATAACACCGGAAGAAATTAAAGACTATCAACAAAATGATCAGGTATTAAAAAAGTTATACCAGGCTATTAAAAATAATAGGCCTTTAACAGGCAATCTTAAACCGTATTTACGTTTCAAGAAATATATTTTTATCCAAGATGGTCTCCTATGTAAATTAACCAAATATGAAGAAACAACTTACATCGTCCCTTTTACTGCCTTTACTAATTTGGCAATAATGGCCCACATTAATTTCGCGCATATAGGCAAAAACAAATTACGTGCCTTAGTAACTAGGTATGTTTGGAATCCAAAGGCTTATGATATATGTTATGACATTGCTACAACATGTTACAAGTGTCAGGCATCAAAAATTGCTAATATTATATATACTCCACCAACCATAAAAATTACAACTGATTTTCCATTTGAATTGGTGGCTATGGACCTGTTGCAATTACCCAAAACCAAGAAAGGAAATAATTATGCATTAGTTATGGTAGACCACCACTCAAAATGGATCGCTGCAATTCCCATACCTAATAAAAAGTGTAAAACAGTGACTAATGGATTTCAACAAAATATGTTACCATATCTCCCAAACATACCAAAGAAAATATTGACAGATAATGGTCGGGAATTCATCGGCCCAGAGTTTGAAGAAATGCTTCAACTTAATAATATACGACACATTTTGACAACACCTTACACTCCTTCATCAAATGGAGCTGTGGAAAGAGTTAATAGAACTATAATCCAGTACTTAAGAATGACTATAAAAGATTACACCTTGTGGGATGCAGAGTTGCCAAGAATAGTTATGATATATAACCATACTGAACATTCCCAATTAGGTCTGTCTCCTTGTGAATATATTCTCCAAAAACAACACACACCCTATAGCGGACTATCTTGGAGAACTGAAGATATATTTTGGCAACCAGGACATTCTCATTATCAACCTTACCAGCTGCACCAAAAAGTAGGTTTTAAGAAATCATTACTGTGTGGTGATTGGCTTAACTACACAAATTCCGTCCTCGTCTACCAATGGCCCTTTATGAGTCAATTAAAGTTAATCTGAAAATCCATTGATACCTACTGTACTTGACATCAAACTTGAGGAAACAACCCCTCGCCCTCCATCAATCCCGCAATTTACGCGACAGTGGTCTGCCTACACCATCTATTTACGAGAACAATGAACTCTATTTCAAAAACTGGGCTCAATGAATTTAACTTTGATCGATCGCGCACCTTATGAAAAAACAGCTGAAAAAAGCCCAAACGCGCACTAGACGAGAAAAATGGAATTAACATGAGGAAAACTCATTGAAGTGAAGAGAACAGGACGCTCTTCTAGTCAAGATCAGTTAGAAATAACTGGTTTGGATGACTCAGATGACTTTGAGTTTGAAGGTTTTGAAATAACTGAAGAAACAGTGGAAACCTTCCAGATAATAAAAAATAAAATGCAAGAAATGCAAACCCAAATGAACTTACCTATAACTTCAGTGTCCTCTCCATCCTCTCCTAACTCACCTAAAGAAATTGAGCAAATAGAAATTATTGAAAATCTTTCAGATATTGAACTTTCTAATCTGTTGCCAGAACCAACACAAAATGAAGAAAATGACCAATCAATTTCTTTGATTAGCAGTACTCCAGAATCAAGTTTAAAAGAATTTTTAATGGAACATCTTGTGAGGAGTAGTAGAGCTTTACAAGAAAGGCAACCAAATGAAACTATAATCAGATGGAGCTTAAACACTCACAGAGAAAATCGAAATGTTCAGTCTCTTCATAGAGAAAAATTTAGGGAAGTTTAAAAGACGCATATCCCTTAAGTGAGACTCCCTTGAACATCGGAGGAGAGACGAGCATCGAGCCCTAGTGGAGTTTGATCTTACTGGATTTGTAGAAAAATGAAAGAACATGACGTAGAGCACACTCACTAATCAATCAATGATGAAGGCCCGGCAACACGATCGCACAGCGCATGTGTCAGGACATACCAAACTGTACAGCCATTTACTATCTAGAACGAACAAGACAACAAGATAATTGAAACTACCATAGTTCAGTATAAAAGACCTAATCAACGTTACTAGATATTTAACTCATTCACCTAATGAAAACGTGTGCGAAGAATACTCGAGCAGTCATCATTAAGTAAATCACCTCGTTTGACATGCTGAGAGATAAACGCAGAAGAAAAAATTTCTGATCCTGAGAAAAACAAAGTAACCTCTATCCCACGCTTGTTGTCTCCAACAACGGGTCCCGCTGGCCCGAGGAACTAACAGTGGCTGATCAGTTCTTCTTATTTTTCAGATATTACCCTGAGTGATGAGTGTTCGATACACAAGGACGTACTCTCCTTTCTGTTCGACTTGAATAAATCATTTTCATTCACTGATGGGCAGGAATAAGCAGAGTGATGCTTATAATTTCAAAGTGATAGAATTTCGTAATAAAATATCAGAACAAGTTGGACACGTTTGTTAGCTAAACATAAAATAAATGGAACTCATTAAATAATTTGTGACGGCCCCTTCTTAACTTAAACATCAGGCAGTATTTTTGTCCTCTGTTCAACGTGAAAAGTGAAAACTATTTCTGAATACAGAGCTGCTGTTTTGGGCCAAACCCCAAAACAGAAATCAAGAAGAAACTTATATGGAATATATAAGAAGATAATACAAATATTAAAAGAACTAAACATCGAGTAAAAACAACTGCAGAATTTTAGCACATTGCTGCATTTTGCCATAAAATAAAGAGACACACGATAACAACCTTTCGAAACCTTGCGTTGGCAGGTAATTTGAATAACTGAAGTTTGGACTATAACTCCAGACCCAGTACCAATTCTGAGAGAAGTTAAATTCCCTAAACAAAGTGTAGTTAGATCATTGAAGTTTTGTTAAATAATGAAATAAATGCACTAATATGTTTTGTAATTGATTAAAAAAGGATTTTGCAAGACCTTCGGCGCTGTGCACGCTTATCTGTTACAGGACCAGTTTAGGAGCCTAAGTTAAGAAGTGTGGAACGCTCACACCATTTATCAAACAATTTCAAAAGTCGAGATATCAACACTTCAAAATCCATCCAGCGTGGATTCGGAAGCAAACTACCATCTTGACATTATTAATTCATTATTTGTAACCGTGATCATTGTTACTATTAACAACAATACAAGAGACCAGAACTTGCCACTTGGCAATCTAGTCAGTGCTTGAATCAACTTCTCTTAAATAAACAATATTTAATCCATTAAAACAACAGAAGCCTGTCTTTCGTTACAAATTTGAACCGGTCGGCTGGGTTCCGCTAACATCTTAACTAAACCCTCCAAACCAGGAAGTGCAAGGTAACCTGTTGGAGTTTTATTTAAGTCTTATTTATACTTTAAATCTCTAAAGTTCTTAAACACTTAAACTTCATTAAGTTATTAAATAGTTAAAGTTATAAATATTCGGCCGTTTTTTGTAATAAAATAAACAATTTCTAATTCGTCCCCTAAATATCTAAAGGATTATAATGAATTATTCTCAGCTTAGTTAGTTGAGTTAGATTTTCCTAAGTATAAAATTTTAAATCACGTGTGAGAGTGTGCAGTAGATATGATATTAATTTAATGTAAATACGTTACGCAGTGTATGACTATGGTTAATATAGTGCTTAAATGTGTTACATCCTTTTTAAAACGCCTGGCTTCGGGCGTAATATATATAACGACTCTCTCTCTAGTGATGTTCTCTCAGTGTACTCTCACAACAAGGCTCTCTCTCGGCTCGCTTATCTCTCTCTGAACTCTCTCTGCTTCTCTCTACTCGAGCGTGTGCATCATCAATATAGGCCCGCGACGCGAAACCCTTATGGTCTGAAGCAATTTGTGCTTTCCCACTCAGGATCACTCTATCGCCATCCAAGGTCAACCTCCCTCGATTACTCGAATACCACGACAATAAAGAAATAGCCTTAATGATAGTACATTCAGTATCAGTTCACTGCTTTAAATTCCACTCCCATTCTCTACTATAAACAATTCATCTGCCATCAGAACCCATTATATCAACGTCACTATACCTCATATGAGCCCATATAACCATCATCATAATGTGTGATCTATCGTCGTGTTTGCCAACCGGCGATGAGACAAGTACTTAAGCCTATAATATATACGCAATTTATACTATTATACTATACTATATATATATATATAGTATCATATATATATTGTTAAAGGGGTCAGTTATGCTATACAAAAGCTACAGAGTTCAACTTCCACAGCATGTACATTCGGCACAATATAAAGCGTAATCGAAGTCTAGATTTAATTTCTGTGCTCAAATTCTGGAAACGTTCTGTGATAGTAAAAAGATATGGTACTATTAGAAATAGACTAAACTATTCAGTTAACAGGATATTACATCTTTTCTTATACTCTCCACACTTTGGTCAGTTTGCGTCGTCACGATGAAGAAAAGTAATCTATAATCGTCGTCCACACCAGAGAGCCAAACCCCACATTAGCGGTACATTTCTCGCTTAATGGGCGAGGTCAACGAAGGATTAGGACATCGATTAGTCTGATCGGGTCCAACAGTGCCAAAGTTGATTTTGACTGATGATCGTAGATTTGTCTGATTTCCTGACAATTATACACACTTTTTCCATGTGATTGTGACTATTACCTTTTGACAATAAAGGCCCAATCTCCGTATACAAAAAAAAACAATAGAAAGGTCTTTAAAACAAGGAAGGAATGTACTTGTTATTGTTTTTAATAGAGACCGGTAAGTAAATATATATTAAACGTACAGTGATTACGAAGATACAATTCTACCGATTAGTATCCTGCATGAGTTATTCATGTTGAATATTAAGTCACAAGTGACCTTCAACTGGCCACCGAAATGAGTATACGATAGTACCTGGTTTGTGATACTATTATAGATCGGAAAATTTAATAGGCATAAACGGTCTGTGTAAACTTATTGCTTATTAATATATTATAGACTGCGTTTCTCAAGACTTAGAACTTGAATGGCCTGTACATGTTATGACTAGTTTTATAATCCTTTTCCATTGACCTCTATTTTTGATCCACAATTTGTGAAGGTTGAACTAGTTTAACGTCAATAGTGTCTAGTATTGTAGGCTTTTCACTATTTTTAGTAGTGCGTTGCTAATCGCTAGCCATTGAATGCAAATGTGAATTTACCCAAGTAGTATTCTTGGTTTTATCGCTTCCCCAAGAGTATTATTACAGATTTTAATGAATTCTGGATTCATCGTTCATTTCCAAGAATTGAATTATCAAGATGATTTCAGACGTAGGTGTGCTGGATGAATATAACAGACGGTAAAGCGGTGAGACCTGCAAGCTTATAAAAAGATTTTCAAACAGCTTAGTGGAGAACGCTAGAGAAACTTCCCAGCCTACTGAAAAGCCTAACCACTATATATAAAGACGTCTGGCACTATTGAGTAGCACTCCCTAGCCATTGACATACTTAGCAGGTAAAGCTAGCCCGAGCATATGAAACACTGCAGGCAAGCCTTCCTTGAGGGCCATCCATCGATCCACTGTTTCGTGAAATAATAACATAAAATAAATCTGATTAGCGCTCTCAGATTTACCATATTCTTCAATTGCAAAATAATATCATTTTATTAACAATGCGAAACTTTAATATTCAAATAATACTAAACCCCCCACCCCGCCGCCCCCCCTCCCCATTTCCTTCTTAAATGAAAGAACTCTTCACAAGTAGTGCGGCATACGGTGCTAATTAGAGCTGAGCTTAATGGCTCTTCAGCACTTCGATGAGCCAAAACACACTCAGACAGATGCCTGCTGTGGTCGCACCATAGCAAGCAAGTATATCATGATTGAATTTCATTAGATTAGCATATATTAAATTATTTCTTAACGTACAAGCTCACTTGCTCGAGGATCTTCGCGAACATACCTGCGTAATAGAAAACAGAGCAACAAGGCTACGATAGAGGTAAGCGGAGAACATACCTTATTTCTCTAGACGATAAGTACTCGTCATCATGACCATAGGACCAACATGATAATTAGCGATAACAAATACAATATACTTCGATGAATACTCACTCAATTAACAAAACTCAGAACCTCCATCAACACAAATATTCCTACTCACAGTTATCAACATAATAAAATAAACGCATTTAAACAGAAACTCAAGCGGACCACAATAGCAACACCTAACACTCTACGCTTATACCTAAAGAATAATACACTCCAATCCAATGTCCTGAACGCCTTAACCACATCTAAGACAATATATTTATAGAGAAGTATATAATTACTCCTAACGCTACTCTTAATAAATAATACTGACAGCTCAGCTCAATTCACACTCATCTCTATACAATACTTCAAGAATAACTCTATAGTCACTCCGAAGCTTTGGCAAACTACGTAGCGATGCAGCACGAGCTCTATCAGTGAGCGAGCAGAGTGCTGAGCGTGCACGCCCTCTCTCTCCCATAACACTCAAAAAAAAATGTCAGTACAACACACCCCTTACATACCCTCTAAAAAACGACTTCGGAGGTCCCCTTCACCGTGCCACTACTCAACAATTACAACATCCCTTGGAGAGGTCTACTAGCTACTACAATCGGAGGAAACATGGCTATTGTCATGATGGATACGTTGCATATCTATGATCTGCTGATTAAGCTATTCCGCAATCTTGCATATTCGAATAAAATTTCACTTGCTTTTCGCATCGTTAAATGGGAATGAAGAGTAACTATGTAATCAACGAATCTACGAGTAGTAGAAATTTGCACTGATTACTCTCGTAGTATATATATACCTGACATATAAACGACCAGCAGGTCTCACGTACTCTCTCTATTCGAATCTCTCTCGTGGCATGGCTCGATATGCGTCTCAGAACGTGCGATAAAACAATCTCTATTCATCTGCACTCATTGCTGGGCAAAGCTCAAGTATTGCGCTGAGACCTCAGTAAGTTTCCCATCTCCCAGTTAATGTATCTTCTGCATAATGTTGCGGATAATAGCTTTGCCTTTTGCATCTCTCTTGCACCAGCAGTCATCAAGTATGTGGTTACGAGTAGTCTTCATTTTGGGGTCTTAAGCAATGAGGATTAGAACATTTCTGACTTGATGGATTACCTGCATGTAGCAGGTGATGAATCAGAATTAAGACCCTTTTATTTATTCTGATGACTCCGTGGGTAATAATTAAGAGTAAGGACATGAGAGATCTGTACGGGTGCCGCTGAGTCGGACCAAGCTGATTTGTGTCAAACTACCCATAAGACGTGAAATAATCTTGAATTATAAGAATCTATATTGAATTATCGAGATGATTATACCCCAAGATTATACCCTGATAAGACGCCTATATTAGATTGGTTTTGAGCGGGTTCTCAGACGTTTCTCGTCATCATTCGGGGTCAGTATGTGAGAGAGAGACTGTACGATATACTAGTCTATAATAATATGTATTATGCAGTCACGGCTGAATAGGTCGCGTAACGATGCATTGTTTTTCGTTTCTGAGTTGTTCAGAATCACTCTCTCTCCAATTCTCAGTCAGATAGCGCGAGAGACGGATGCTCATCGACAGATCAGCCCACAAACATGAAGACATCATTGCGGACTCGGCCGTTCAATAGGGAATGCAAAGTGATTTTAAAGTATCTTTGCAATCTTTGAAAATATTGATTATGGGGCGTTTTGTTTGCCTCTCTACTATATCTACTAATCCCATGATGATAATTAAGTATTTCGGTACCCCTAAGGACATTCTTATTAGGCCATTGATAATGAACTGAACTTAAGGACTCACATTTATCAAAACTATATATGGCATGATCACGCATATTAATGGGGTTAAGATCAGGATCATTTATACAATGATCAGCAAAAGCGATTCCCCATTTTTTTTATAATCCGGGCTTCCTGAGGGTGAGAACCGTGTACAATAGCCTGTTATGGTGGGGATATACGTGAAATATGGTTTTAAGCCTTTGAGTTTTGCTTTTTGCACAATATCATCGATCTGTGTCATGATGGATGGGATTTCTTCAACCTCGAAATCCGGGATCGGCTCAAAAACCGACATAGTTTTATTTTCAGAATTAATTATTTCTTTGGACTTCCAGGCCATTGTAGTGAGGGCCCAGAGAATCACATAATCAACATTGGAGGACATAAATTGAGATACTCTGTCGACACAATCTGGCAACTGTCTACCAGGAGAAAAATCTACTTTAGTGTTTAAGCCGTATTTTCGGCGAATCAGAGCTTTATTGTCTCGAAATAAGGCTACCTCCGAAGAGCCAATGGCAAGTAACAATGCCATAATTAATTTTGTACAAATGAAGTGTTGTAATTCGTGGGCGTTGTTGACAATTTCTCAAACGATTTTGGTCAATACAGTACGGCCACACCACAACACAGCAATACCTACAAAAATACAAAAATACCATTAATAATATGAGAGCAGAGAATATTTTTACATACATGGTTATAGAATTATAAATATATATAATAAACCCAAGATCCCTTCTTTTCCAATCTGAATTAAATAATTAAACAATAAAGAAGAATTCCCAAACCAATTTAATGGTCAAAGAATTCATTAATCAACCATAATATTTATTTAGATTGTACGTATTGTACCCATAAGCTAAGATATTGAAATCGAATAAATTGTGAAATTTAAGTCGAATAAACTGAGAAATTGAAATAGATAAACTTGAAAAATTGAAATACATACTTAATCTAGACTGAAAATATATTAACGCATTTCAATGGCTTTCGCACCTTTATTTACGACGGACAAGAGACAATTTTTAATATATATATATATATATATAGGGTAAAAAAAAACCATTAATTAGGGTGTACAAAGGATTCCATTCCTTTGAAAATGCCTATCATAAGTACCCAACACAATTGAGGGTAATTATAAATATTTAAATTAAATATTTACTTCAATAGTATATAAAATAACTTTTATAAATAGTAAATGTTAATTTAAATGGATACTTGTTATAATTGATCGTTAGATCAATATAACTCCTATCCCAAACCGGTAATTTCCAATGATTCGGTGACATCAATCGTTGCTGTGAAGACTCTGTATCAATTCCGCATCTTGCCTGCCATATATGCCTTGTTTGCCTCGGATCAGTCATCTGTGGACCAACATTCATAAATCTAACCTAAATAACTGGAAAAACTAAGACTTTGGATTAGGGTTAGACATACCTAGGAAATATACTGACCTGATTATGAAATTAAATCAAATCAGAGCACAAGGCAAATTCTTAGTGCATTTTAATGAAGAACAAGATTTCTTTCATTAACCAGCCGATACCGATACTAATAATTTGTTATATATTATTCGATACAACAGCCGATACTGATACTGAAAACTTGTAATTTTTATTTAATAATGCGTTTTGCATTACTAAAAATAGTAAGTAATGAAAGCAAGATTCTCTTCATTAACTAACCGATACGGAACTTTAGCTTTGGGATGTTATTATGGTATGTAATAAATGATTGGGAATTCGAAGAAAGAATACAAATGATCTTTCAAAACTTCAAAAACTATATATCATTTACTTTGATTATATAGTTCCGTTTTCGTTGGGTTGTGGAATTTTTTTTATTTTATTTTTTTTTTTTCGCCCTAGAGGTTTTTTCAATGAATTTAGCCGTTATTACTATGGAATGTTTTTTTTTGTGACTCCAGCGGATTTGAATGAAAGCATTATAAGTTCACAAGCGATTTACTCGGATTATTTAAATAGATGATAAGTTATGATATGTTTTTACATTTCAGAGTTATATTTTTTTTCGAGTAGCTATCTCGCAATTTTATGTTAGTAGGCATGAGGTATTATAATGTACCCCCCCCCCCAAACATTTCAATGACCAGAAACCTGCATTTTAAATTGGCCCCATAAATAAGAGTTGATGGTTAGTAGATACACGGTGTCGGGAGTTTTGTATTTCGTAGGTGATTCCTCCGGATCACGGTACGCCCGGAGTGCCACTCGATGTTTTCTGATTTGTCTGCCTGCTTTTACTTTTGAGGATTATTCTTTATTCACTCTGAGTTTGAGGGGCGAGTTCAATGGCTCCCCTGTCTATTGACCGATAACTTTTATGCGATCAAACCCGGGTTTCTACGTAATACTCTGGTATATCCTGGAGGTGTTCATGATTTTCTATCTTTCGAGGGGCGAGAGTGCAGTCGGCCACGTGTTTTGTGTCGATTGTTGATTCGAGTCATACTCATTCTCTCACTGGTTCGGATCTGCGTCTTAGGCTCATGATTTTGATATACTTACGAGCTTGACGGTAACACATAACATCTTCTCACGGGACGGAGTCGTTGCTTGACGGCCCATTCGCCGTTCACTCTTTCTATCCCAAGTATTCTTTGAGCCTGCGTTCGTGGAGATCGTGCTTGGTTTTGCTCCCTCTTGCCTGCGAGAAAGGCACGCGCCCTGCCCCGACATCCGATGCATCCACATGCAACTCCATGGGAGAGACAGCCGGATCATAGTCAGGAAATCCTAAAACACAAGGATTTACTAATGCCTTTTTTAATTCATCAAAAGCGTTTTGGCATTCTGGAGTCCATTGAATGGTTCTACCACCCGTTTGACATGACAATGGTTTACTTATTTGCGAACAATTAGGGATGTGTCGTCTATAAAAATTCACCATTCCCAAAAATTGACGCAAGTGTTTTACAGTGGTAGGGATTGGAAACTCTAACGCTCCTTTTACATTTTTCTGAAGGGGTAAAATCCCATCGCGGGAAATATGGTGACCCAAAAATTCTACCTTAGTACGACAAAGACGTGTCTTACTCGGCTTTAACTTATACCCATTCCTTTCCAACGCTGAAAGGACTTGGTCCAAGGTGACCAGATGATCTTCAACGGTTTTACTGAGTATAATAATATCATCTAAATAGACCATTACCTTCGACCATGGTAATCCGGTTAAAGCGAGCATCATGCCCCGTTGAAAAGTAGCAGGCCCATTTTTAACCCCAAAGGGCATCTTCAAGTATTCATACTGGGCGAAAGGAGTAGAAAACGCTGTTTTCTCCACACTATCAGGTTCCATAGAAACCTGGTAATAACCCCTAACCAGATCTATGGTAGAAAAATAATTATTCCCGTGCATATTATAAATCATGTCTATGAGATTCGGTAATGGGAAAGAATCGGTTTTCGTAACATCGTTGAGCTTACGGTAGTCAATACATAATCGTAATTTGCCATCAGGTTTCCTCACAGGAACCACGGGAGCAGAATATGGTGATTTACTTGGCCTAATAATATCT
Organism: Trachelipus rathkii; assembly: GCA_015478945.1. Taxonomy (NCBI): domain Eukaryota; kingdom Metazoa; phylum Arthropoda; class Malacostraca; order Isopoda; family Trachelipodidae; genus Trachelipus; species Trachelipus rathkii. Next base: position 20,974 of record JABUQX010026554.1, on the reverse strand, counting down.
TGCTCCAACAGCTCTCTACATTGCTGCTCGATTTCCTGAGCCAACGGTCCTTGAAATCGACGAACCGGTAATCTAACGGGACGTTGACTCTCTACTTCAATAGTATGAGAAATGTTGGTAGCCACCCCAACATCGTGGTCACCAAAACTTAGAGCTGCTTGATGATGCAACAACACATTCAAGAGACTTTGTTGCTGCTTTGAGTCGATGGGTATATCAGAGAAGCAAAAATCTTCCCTCAATTTTTCAGGGGTCCAAACTTCTTGGTCTTTAGAAAGTTGTTCGTTGGAGAGTGTATTTACCGCGTGGGCTCTTACTTGTAACTCATTATCTTCCGTAAGAGAGAAAATTTGACCCAACAACAGTGTTTTTTCTAATGTATTTGTTTCTTTCCGATATATTGAAAAGAGCTATGCGAAGAGGAAAAATCTAATACTCCAGATATTGGAACAATGTTTCCTTGTTGACAACCTTGAAAACCCACCAGATCCAATGGAATGTCCGAAATTCCCTTGACATCCACTATTTTACAGGAACAAGGGGGAATATTAACAGCGTGGATATTTACACAATTGAAAAAAGGAAGTCTGTGACTCACATCCTTTGCTATGACCTCTATTTCATTTCCTTTGCGATGGACCAGCTCCCTAGTGGTCAGGTCAGGAAGCAGGTCATTGTCCTTTAAAGCGGCCGCACCTAACACCATCAATTCGGGCATTAACTCAGTGGGGATAACCAGAAAAACAACAGGTTCGGTAACGAAATCATTATCTGGGAAAAATAAAACCGTTTCCACATAATATTCAACAGGAATGGGGTGATCACGCACCAACCCACTAATAGCCTTGATTCCAAGGGCAGCTGATGGTTTCAACTCAGCATCTGGCAACTGATTGGTGACGAGATTTGTGCTAATTAAACTGACTCCAGCTCCGCTATCGACCATGCAACCATATGATCCGGAACTGTTAAGAGCAAAAGAAACGGTAATTCTCAATGGGTCATTCTGGGCATTTTCAAGATTAACATGCACCGTGCGTAATTTGCATTCCAATTTTAGTGGAGTTTCTTCTGTGGTAGTACATTTTACATCATTTATTTCTTGCAGTATTGTATCTTTGTCATTTGTAACCGAGTCATTAACAGGATCTTTCTCCACTAGGTGACTCAGTCCCGTGGAGACCGAGAGTTTAACTGTTGTTCCGGTAAATTAACCCTTCTTATATCAACGACCATACGGGAGTCCTCGTCAACCGTTTCCTTCGACGGTAACATTCTTTGTTGAGGAGGAGACTGAGATCGACCCCGACTTTGGTATGTTGAGTTATAGTAGGTCTTTTTTATTGCACCACCTGTACGACCTCCTTGAGATGATCTGTGGGACATATCATCCTGACGTTCTACGTTTTGATTAGGTGGAATACCACGGGTACACTTTATACCGGAGTGAGGACCATTACAAAAAGGACATCTCACCCGACGAGAATTTGGGGGTGACGACGACGTTGACCTATATGCACGACATTCTGTCCTTCTATGGCCCTTTTTCTTACAATAGCTACAAATTCCCAAGAATTTGTAGCATTCCTTCATACTATGACCAATTTTCTCACAATATTCACAAACTATTCGTTCTTTATCCTTCCTTTCAACAGGACGTTCATTGTGAGCCTGAGAATGGTCTACATTTCTCGGAAAACTACGGCGTTGGTCCCGATAGTCACGGTTACCATACTGTTTTACTGGTGGAGGACTACGGTTTGAGGACTTATGTTGTTGATGTTTGTCTCCTTTTCTCTGCAACACATCAGTCCAGCGGGGATATACAGTATCTATCCTTATGATTGAATCAACCGTGTCATTCAACGCTTCTCTTTCATTTTTATTCCTATGTTGTTCAACGGACTTTCCTACATGTTCAGAAGATGTTTGTGAAATGGAATTGGGATATGCAATATTATCGCTCTCGAGCGAATCCGCGAACCCTACGATTTTTTCCCACGAAATCCTTCGACCTTTCTCCTGTTCCATCATTTTTATATATTTCCTCACGCTTTTTTCAATATACGGCGGTAAACTACACAAAAACGCAGTCCGAAGCGATTCATGTTCTCTCATATCGAGACCACGATAAGCCTTGCGTGCTAGTCTTTCCAATCGAAGAGCGTACATACGAATACTCTCGTTACGATTACGATGAGCCGCATGATAGGCTTGAATAACATATTCTTCTTTGATCTTCTCCTCGTCCTGATACCATCTGATTAAATTATCTCTGACTGAAAAATAGTTCTGGTCTTCTTTGATAATTAACCTATATAAATCCAAAAATTTTCCTTCTAGTTGTCGTCCCAACAACCTCAACCATTGGTGTGGGGCGTTCGGATAATGTAACCCACAATAAGCTTCAAAATCATACAAATATCGTACAAGATCCTGTTCTGCCTCAAACCGATATTTACCAGGATCCACAACCTTTAATCGTTGTGAATTTTTCAACAGCTGTGCCAACATAGCAATTGATTCGGTCAACATATCTAAATGTTGTTTGATTTGTTGGCCTGTATACAAAGAAGCGTCATTAGGATCATTAGACCCCATATAAGACCTTTGTGGCTGTGGTTGTAACCGATTTCCTGATAACGGCTGCACTAGATTAGGGTTTTGAACAGGATCACAATACCTGTGATCATGTTGGTTAGGCTGCAATAGGTTAGGATTTTGTCTAGGATCACCATATCTGTGATCGTATAGGTTAGGCTGTAATAAGTTAGGATTTTTACTAGGATCACTATACCTGTGATCATTTAGGTTAGGTTGTGATAAGTTAGGATTTTGGCTATAATCACTATACCTGTGATTATTTAGGTTAGGCTGTGATAAGTTAGGATTTTGGCTATAATCACTATACCTGTGATTATTTAGGTTAGGCTGTGATACGTTAGAATATTGACGAAGATCAATATATCTATAATCATTTAGGTTAGGTGATCGTAAGTTAGGATTCACGTTAATCGAATCATAAAACTGTTGGGATCTCAACGATTCCGTTCCTAGGTCCGACCTCAACGGTGGACTATAAGATCGCGGCGGATAATCTTTATCTCTAAATTGGGACCTCAACGGTTCCGTTCCGAAATCCGACCTCAACGGTGGACTATAAGATCGCGGCGGATAATCTTTATCTCTAAATTGGGACCTCAACGGTTCCGTTCCGAAATCCGACCTCAACGGTGGACTATAAGATTGCGGCGGATAATCTTTATTAACGAACGAGACTTTCGCGTGAGTGTTCCCTACCTTTCTTTCGCGTAATAAACCGGCGGACTTATGTACATTTTCCTTTAGCATTTCATTTTCATCCCGTTCAGGATGCCTACGAGAAAGCGGATCCAACCGAAGTGGGTTGGTTCCGACGTATCCAGGTTGTGATATAGCTTCATCAACAGAAGACTTATTTAAAGATCTACCTCGGGGTAAACCTTCAGCAAAACTTTGACCTTGTGCAACCAATCGATCAGATAACCGTTGGTGGTCTTTCATTAATTTTGACATAAAATTCTCTACAGTGGCTATTGGTAAAATTTCGTCTTGAGCTAATGAATTCTCTAATTTAGGTTTATTTATGTTAGCAGTATCTGAATATAAACACGGATCGGAGTCGTGTCGTCTAAGCATCGATCCTTGCTTACGCCGCGCATAAATTAACTCTTGTCTGTCTCTTTCCTCCAACATTTTCATGTTGGGGGATTTAGGTATTAGCGAATAAGCCATGCGTTTTAATTTATGCTCCTATTTAAAGAACTAGTAAGTGGTATAGTACCGAAAAAGAATTCAAATTATCTATGGGCGTTTGAAAGATGTCCAAACGACCTACGGAATTAAATTTGAACCAGCACTAAAACAAAAAATTTAGTGTGATATCTGTGAAGATCAACTGACTGTGAAATGAATCACAATCAAGCGCCGTTGGCGAGCAGGAACACAAAGTCCCTGTTCGGGCGCCAACTTTTTGTTGTGTGATCTATGTTAAGGGGAGTGATGCTATACAAAGCTAAGCGTCACTTCCCCAGATGAAATTCGCACAGATATAAACGTATTAATTAATTTTGTCAAATTCTGAAGTTCGTGAAGTAAGAAATTATATTAAATATACTAACTATTAGTGAACAGGATATTACCTTTCTTAACTCTTCCACTTTGGTCCGTCGTCCACGAAGAAAAGTATCTAAATCATGTCGCAACTCGACAGGCCAGACCACGAGGGATTTCTCCTAATGGCGGGTCAACGAGTGGGACTTCGATTCTGATCGGCCAACAGTGTCCAAGAGATTGTGATATGTGTCATTAATTTTCTTTCTCTAACAATTACACTTTTCCCATTGAATTTAATACTTTGACAAAAACTAACTATAAAAAAAACAATAAAAAGGTCTAAAAAAAGATGTAATTGTTACTGTTTTTAATAGAGCCGGATAAATATTATTAACAGATACGAGATACTCAATTAGTATCCTCGTATTAATTTGAATTACGTACAATTGACCTTCAACTGGCCACGAGAAAGTATACGATAGTACTGGTTCGCGAAAATAATGATCGGAAAAGTTAAGGCAAAATCTGGGTAAATTATTATTATTAATAAACACAAACTGCTTCTCAACTTAACTCAATGGTGTTAATGTTTGATATTATTTCTAATCCTATATTCCTTCACGATTTGTGAAGGGATGAAAGTAATTATTTAGTAGAACTTGTAGTCTTATATTTTTATTGATCGTATCTTTTTCAGCAATATTCCTTTCAGTTTCCCAAGATATTTGTTTTATTATTTATAATTTGTTTTCCTTCTTTGCAGAATTGAATCTATTCAGACGAGGTTGCTATGAATACAGAAGTGAGACTGAAGCCTATAAAAGTATTTTCTAAACAGCTTATGGAGAACGCAGGAAAGGTTCCCAGCCTATGAAAAGCTACCACTATGTAAAAAGCTCTGGCATATGAGTAACTCCCAGCATATGAGAAGCTGCAGGAAAAGCTCCTGGCATATGAATGTAGCAGGTAAAGCTCCCAGCATATGAACCCTGTTTAAGATAATAACATAATAACCTTTAGCTTCTTTTAACTATTTTAACTAAAATAAATCTATTTTTATTAATGACTTTAATTATAAATTACTAACCCTTTCCTTTTAAGATTAAAGAATTCCAGAGAGGGGCGATAGTGTAATAAGAGCTAGCTAGATGGCTTCAGCACTTCGAATGAGCAAAACACAGAGGTCTGCAATACAAGCAAGGTATTTGTTTTATTGAATTATTAGGAGTAATTAATTAATTATTTTTAAGTAAGCATTGCAGTAACGAAAACAAGCAACAAGCAAAATTAGAGGTATCGGAGAACATACCTGATTTTGAATTAAGTAATGTCTTTGATGAATATGAATAGGATATCTTCTATGAATATAGTCTTCTATGATACTAACGATACTAACAGTATAACAGTATTTCCTTTCACATTTACAGTTTAAATAAATTTAAAGAAATAAGGAAATAAATGCAAAGTTAAATTAAGTTTACTAAACAGATATCATTCATCAATGTTCTGAAAGATAAATCTAGACATTATTTTTGTTTAGGTTACTAAAGCTATTAATATCTAAAGTAATAAATGAATTATAGTATATCTCATTTGACACTTGATTACTTGATGACCTGATGAAATTTCTGGGCTATGAAAAAACGTGACCCATTCCTTAAAACTAGATCCACAATTACCATACAAATTGTCAGTACAACAGCCCCCCTAACATATATATATATATATATATATATATATATATATATATATATTAAATACTGATAGATATATATATAATATATTATATCTTATATATATATATATATATATATAATATATATATAAATTAATTAGTATATTTCTGAAAAGGGGATAAGCACGTTAAGGTAGTTTATTATATATATATATATATAATATATTATATATATATATATATATATACTATATTATATTTATAAAATATATATATATAATAAATATTATTTTATTATTGTTATTATTATTATTATTATTATTATTTTTATTATTATTATTATTAATATTAATTATTATTATTATACTATTATCTTCCTTCTTCCTCCCAAGATTGGGGTAAGGTGCGGGACATGCATCGAAAAGAAAGCCAGCCTTACCGCCCCTCTTTACCTATTGTAAACTCGTCGCAGTCAGAAAAATCACCCTACGTGAGTTTATGGGACCGCGAACGGACCCACTATTGGCCTATCTCAAGTGTAAGGTTCATCCTGGATCATGGTGGGCCACAAACCATACCCCCTCCAAAATCCCTCCATTCACTCCTAATTATGCACCTTTATTCTCGCCTCTGCCAAACTCACAATTCTCTCCTTCAGACATTCGTTCACGACTCAATCCACTTTCTTCTTCGTCTCCCAGCTGGTCGATTCCCAACACACTTCACCACTATACATCCTCTTAACCAAACCGACTGTCATTCATCCTTCCATATGACAAACCATCCAACATACTTTCATTTTTTCTCTCATTTACCTTTCTTCAACACCACATACACTTCCAAACTGTTCATTTTCCTTATTTTTTTTTCAATTTTTTTCACAACTAACAGGCCCCCTAAGATTGTCCATCTGAACACGTTGAACTTTAGATCTATACCTCTTATTCCAGACCATAGTCTCATTACTATCAATTAACACAGGTAACAACATACCCTCATGTAAGACCCTAGTGCACTCATGACTTAGTCCCTTTACATCCACAATGATTTAATTTTGCAACAGCCACCTTCCTGCCATTCACTAATTTCCTACTACACTCTGCATAATCGTTCTTTTTCATTCCACATATATCCTAAATATTTAAACTCCAGACACTTGTTCCAGCGCTGCTCCCATCTAACATAACTTCACACCCGGGACTGTCCTCACTCACAACCTAACCTTACTCTTATCTACGTTACTTTCAACCCCTCCTTTTAATATTCAGCCAAACCTTTCAATCAACTTGCCCTCGCCAAATCTCTCTATACCATCCTCTCAAACTCTCTTCAGATTCACCACACAAAACCAAATCGTCCGCATATAATAGGTAGGGCACCTCCATTCACCTCCATCATTCTAACACCAATTTCCCTGCCACCTCCCATCTCTAATTCTTTCATAACCTCATCCATATACAAATTGAATAACCAAGGGGACATAACACATCCCTGCCTCACTGAATATTATTATTAAACCAATCACGTTTGACACCATTTATTCTTAACACAAGCTTCACTATCGTCAACATACTTTTGTTTTTTCCATTCAGAAGCCTACCACCAACACCATACATTACTAACACCTGCCATAGGGCTTCCTATTAATCCTACCCATACGCCTGTTGCAACTCAAAAACCTAAATACAATTTATCTTCTCCCTCATTTTTATCAGTTCATTTTGTTTCAATGTAAAGATTTAATCCAAACACCCTCTACCACTCCAAAACGCACCTTTTTCTTCACCAATCAGTCCTTCAGTCACTCGACGCACTCTTTCGACTAAAATCCAGCATATATCTTCCCTACAACACTCAATACAACTAAATTCCCTCTATAATTCCTACAGTTCCCCTTATCTCCTTACCCTTATTCAAGGGTACTATTATTGCTTTCCTCCAATCCCTCGGAAACTATACCTCCCATAAACGCTTTATTAAACAACTTTCAAATCCAAATCAATCACCATCTCGGCTCCGTTCTTGATCAATTTCACCCAGTAATTTCATCTATACCTGCAGTTTACCATTCTTCAACTTTCTTCTCTACCCATTACCTCCTCCTTGTTAATGACCTCATCCCCAAAATACCTATTCCTTCTTGTACCATCAAACTAGGGACCGACCGGGGCTGAATTTTGGCCGGGGCCGGGCCCGGGGTTAGCTAAAATTAGAAATGTAAGTCAAAACACTGAAAGTCTTAAAACTTGAAGAAAATTAAATATAATTTCAATTAATTAATAATTTAAATTATAAAAAAGGAATAACATTTAATTAATCAATTTAAAATAAATATTTTTGAAAAGAAATGTTTAGAAAATAATTGATTTTCTAGAAGAATATAGTTGTATTAATATATATATATATAATATATTTATATTATATATATATATATATATATAATATATATATATATATATATATATATATATATCATATATTATATATATATATATATATATATATATATATATATATATATATATATATATATATATATATATATATATATATATATATATATAAATATGTATATATATATATATATATATATATATATATATATATATATATATATAATATATATATATATATATTATATATATATATATATATTATATGTATATATATATATATATATTATATATAATATTATATTTAAGAAACTCTTTTTCGTAGTGATATATTTACTTTATAGAGGAAGGCCCTGGATTCTTTTTAGTGTATGCTTTACTGTCACTTCATTTTATTTACCTAAATGTACACAAATTAAAAACATTGTTAAAGACACTTTTTTTTTAATGAATAAATTTTAAAAAGGAAAGCTAATTTTAGTCCCGACACGCCGCGAGACCTCCTCAGGCTAAGGGACTGGATTTAATTTCTTGATCTTCATCAGTTCAAGTGTGTTTCAGTTTGTCTGCTATTTTTGTTAAAAACAGTTGAAATATATTAATGTTTTAAGATATTCATTTTGTAAAAAATCTATCTTAACTTCACCGGGATCCTTATTGTAGTTGTTACTATTATAATGCAAAAGGATTCCATGCTTTGCGATGGTTCGTGTGATTGAATATTTCTGATCATTTTATAATTGTTGATATTGATAGAGTGACCTGTGTTACGCCTATGACTTGTTAAAGCTGAATTTATACTGTCCTTGTGCAGGTCATCTGTATGTTTGATTTTTTCTTCTTTGCAAATCTATGGTTTCACCTATAATATGTTTTATTGCAAGTATTGCAGGGATGTGATATATACAGCTTTGGGGGGAGATTTTCTTTTCGTTTTGGGGGTTTGAGAATGTTTTTTAAGGTGATGTTATTTGATGGAATGAGGGTAATTTTTTTGGTAATATTTGTTTTAAACGATATATGGTTAATTGAGGAATGGGTAAAAAGGAGGTGTTGCTATTTTCGGGGGAAAGGTCAATAGTAACTTTTTTTTGCTTTGTTAAATGTTTTTGTGATGAAAAATCAGGATAGTAAAAGTGATTTGAAGCTATATTGATGAATTTTCTTGTGACTAGAAGAGGGGGAAAGTATACTTGCGAAAGGTCATCGGGAAAATACACGTTATCGCACCAGACCACGCTCTAATTTCTTGGTGTTCTTGGGGAATGTTAGACTAGCCTAATCGCTATAGTTACGTATCTATTGCGCTGGCGCAATGTTGGTTTTTCCTATATATATAGTAATTTTGGATTAAATATATATATATCTATGTTTTTAATGAGATTATCAGGCGAATAGAGGGGAATAGATTGTTGTGAACATGAGTCATATCTCTTATGTTAGTCCAACTGAATCTGATAGGATGAATAGAGTACTCACATAATAGTTTAGAGGACATCTTTGGTTGGTGTTAGTGAGAGGGAGGAGAAAGAAACACAAAATAGCTCATCTACATATTCTCAAGCACTCCAAACTAAATATACATGCTAATTCTATATCATTCTCCAACACAAATTAGCTTTGCTATAATACTTATTTGTTTATGTAATGGCGGGTGTAACAATATTTGATAAAGATTCTGTTAGTTCCATATATATGTTACTGTAGTATTGGGAGACGTGGGGGATCCTATACCTACTCAGGTCTTATTTCCGAATAAGTGTGTGTTTGTCAATACTCATTGCTATGCGTTGCCACTATGCATAATTTAACTATCTATATTTCACCCGAACTATTTAACACACACAATACTTCGACAAATGACAAACTACAATCTCACAATTACGGCTATCTTTAACATCAATCCCCTCATATAACATCACTCAAAATTAGCTGTTCTGATGTCATCTCTATTTTTTTCTCCACTAGTGCCCTACTACGTAATACTTCTCCACATCCCAACTAGCTAACATAGACACGAAGGAGAAAACTACATATACAATCGCAAACTACTCTTCATATAAATCACTCTTAACCTATCCTGGAGTCCCCTTTGATCAAATCACAATTAGCAGCATCTTACACACAAACGCAAAAAAGAGGTTACTCAAATTGCATCCTTTACTCTCACCCGTACAACATCTAAAAGCTTCACAACCAAATCTACTCATTCGTTAAACAAAATCATTAACCATTCCTAATAATTACCATTATTTATCCGTTATAAAGCAAATATTACCCAAAAATTCATTACCCTCATTCATCCCAAATAACATCACATATAAAAACACATCATTCTCAACTCCTAAAAGAACATTCTTGCTAATAAATACTCCCACCATCATAGCACTACGTATAAATAGCAAATATAACATCACTCATAATGACACACACCTAGATATTGTTGATCAATATACGAATTAAAAAACTCAACATAGACCAAGCTCTTGGTAACCTGACACACAGGACAGCATATCAAAATTATCAGGCTTATAACCGATACAGTATTAGTGCGTGACGCACAGGCTCAACGAATCTGATACAATAATCAACATCTACAAGATGATAATAATCATCAATCACAACGAAACTCATGCAAAACATCATTGCAAACTCATATTGGTACGGCATATTTATAATAAGTAATATACATACGCAATATTAAGCACTAGGGTGAAGCATATAGATAGAGCGCGATAATATCAGGTTACTCTCATAAATGATTATCTAGTAAATACATCAAAATATTAATTCAACCACCGAACCAATGATGAAAATACCAAGAACCTACCTAAAAACTACACTTTGATACTCGAGAATGAAAGATCCATAGGAACAAGAAATTCCAGTTCCGCTTAGCCTGAAAGAGGATCTTCGGCGTTTTGGGACGCAAAATTTATTGCTTTACTACTTATTATGTAAATATTATTTCCAATTAAAAAAGTTAGAACCCAATAAAACACTCGTTTTTTTAATTTGCGCTGTAATCTGTATAGTTAATAAATATGAAGTGACAAGAAGACATAATAACAGCTAAAAATATAATAATGAAATCAGGTGAGCCTATCCAATCTTCTTAAGATAATTATCCATTATATATATAATATACATATAATATATTATATATATATATTATAATATATTATATATAATTACATATAAAAATTAATATTATATAGATAATAATATAGCAGACCAATCATTAGTAATTAACTCACACTAATATACTCATTATGTTGAGTGATGAAATAACTGATTTTAAATGAATAACACTGAGGTTTCCCAAATAAGAAATAAATAAATCCATATAGTATATTGAGATTGTATATATATTAAGTATAACCTTAGATTTCACTGCAGATCAGTCAATTTATGTAACAGTAGTTATTAAAGAGATTTGTCGGAAAATAATCATTTGAGTTTTCTTGGAAAGCATATTTTATATAAATAAAAATAAATATCATATTGAGCTATTCTTTCAACAATCCCATTTCTACTCATATATTCTTCCTTACTCCTCCACCCTTTCGGGCACAATATTTGTTATGTTAAAAGCCTAAGACTTTGACTATGAAGCTTACTACATTTTAAGATTCTCTATCAAGTAGAAATAACCAAAAAAAATTATTTATGAATGTATTGTTTATATATTTTTTTTTTGCCATCAATTATATAACACTCAATGATAAAATGGAATTAAAATAAGTTTTTTTTATTTTTCGTTTGATTCAACCTCTAACCTATTATTTAGTGTTAAATTTTTTACCAGTTAGACCATTCTAGTTTTTAGTCCTCTAGTCTTGTTTTGTAACTTTTCTATATTTCACAAGAAAATAATTAGTGATCATAAATTAAAAATGGCAATGATGGACCAGTTGAGATTCATGCTTCATCTTTATTTTGTACCATTAATCTACTATTTCTCAAAAATCCAATCAAATACCATAATTAATCATCAACATAAATACTAACATTATATACTTACATATAATCATATAATAAAAAATATAGTGCGGATAAATTTAATATAATAATATAATATAATAAGGATAAATAAATTGCACAAGATATATCTGTAGTGTATATTACATTAATTATATAATTAATAAATTAATAAATTTCACTAAATCATACACCCTATAATCTACAAAACAAATATCATTATCATTTCAGTGAATGACGGCTATAATACTATAGTTAAAAAACTCATAGAACATTTCACAACTCCTTAATCCATGCATTATTCTCTGAAAAGTTCAGAAACTATTCTCCCAAATGTGGACATTCTTCATTCGTAAACGGCAAATGGACTCCATAGGTTTCTAATTTCAATAATCTTGCAACTTCTCAACGACGCTTTGGAGATTTTCTCATGCTCTAGTTTTTCTTGACCAGAGGAATTAGATAGACTGACTTCTCTGCGATTAATAATGTTAATGAGCGGTCTTCTAATGATACAATGCAAAGGCAGATTTAGTAACTATTTAATAACTATCAGAAGTTATTCATAAATGCTTTAATTATTCTTTACACATTCAACTCATTTCTGCCTTGGGACATGGTAAACATTATCTAACATCCGCCACACTACAAAGAAAGCACATTTCTGAGCCACTATTTATTCTAGTTTTCTACGGTTCAGCTATCATCATATTTAATAGGATAGAATTACGCAATATGTTTGCTACTCTCATAGACCATTATTGGTTGCCATTTTCCTCTAGCGATCATGATAAATAAGGAAAGTAATCCACTCATTAATACACAACAATCTATTAGGGACATATAGATTTTTCCTTGATTACAAATCTGAGTGCATGACAATTTCATCAAATAATGTGAGACTAAACAATTTTCCTCATTAAATAAAAAAAGGCAAAATTCAATCCACACCAGACGGTGACTTAACAATTTATTTCTAGATTCCAATAATAGAATAGATCCATAAACCTAGCTATCGACATAAATATTTCCTGAAAGAATTTCCCATTAACTAAAAGGAAAGTTATATGCCCATAATAACCGAAAATAGACAAGACTTAAATAGCAAAAAATATTTGTCAATTATAAAATAGCACAGGTTATATTTCACCATTAGGACAATAAAAGCAATCCAATAACAACCATAGTATGAGCGATAGGCTAAAATTGAAATTGAATCTCTAACGTGAAAAAATTTCCCATTTATGAATCATAAGACACAGAATTTAATGCCACTTTCCCTAATTACTTCACTTTTGCATCTAACTTAACAACTGCTATAGACCAAAAATCGGGTAAATCAATTTTGATTGCTACTGCGGACCAGAATATATGCAAAGAAATTTTTAAGGAGCTGTTTAACAGACATTATAAAGACATTTTAAAGACATTTTAAAAAACTGAATTATGGAAAGGAGGCAGTAATTAAGGGAAATATAAAAATAAAAAAATGATATTATTTTACCTCATAGTCAGAGTTGCCCATATTATCTGTGGAATAAATAATTTCCATTAAGGTCAAAATAGGAAGAAAATAATAATCTAATTATAACATTTGACAATTTACTTACAATAATACATCAGTTGATAGTGTCTATTTATTAGCTACAAAGGGTAAATATAATTATTATCCCCGAGGAATATTGGACAATTTATAGAAAGATTTTCTCATCTTAAGACAAATAAGGAAATAAATTGTCTCCCACAAGACAGAATGTAAGGCTAAATATTTTCTCAATCAGATACTCTCATTTAAAATTATAATTACTCACATTACCGGATATTCCCATTTATATTTATATGACATCGGCCCCTTTCACCACTCTTGGCTTCAACACTGAACCACTCACTCGAGTAAGCTAAAACGAAATCTTCTCTCACATTGCTAACATCCAACGACAATACGAACTAGATCCATTAACGACAAAAACGTAGTGAAAGAATCTCGCCTTGTTAATATGAGCTAATGTAGTTTCTACATCTAATGTTCAGTTTATCATTATATAATTTGATATAAATAACCTTTATCAACTATAGATATCTAAAATTAGTAGAATAAATTTTTTTATCTCTACCACTATATTAGATACAAAACTTTTAGTTAATCATTATTATTCACCTCAACTTAATATAATGTTCAATTGCTATTTTCTAATAATACAATATCTAATTAAGTTATATTAGTTATAAAGATATTCTACAATAAGTAAATATTGAGTTATCGAATAGATTTACACACTTAACAATGTAAAGGTATTTTATAAAGACTTTTACCAAGTATAGATCAAAAGGTATGATAAAAGCAAATTTCCCAGAATCCAATATAAAGGTAAAGGTAAATTTATCACAATTTGACTAAAAATAAGATCTAGATTTTCAATCTCAAATATTGAAATAATACTCAAGTACTCTAATCATAAAGCCATAAAGAGATCTTTACCCCATAAATACGATATACATTACTCTTAGACATTGAAGTATTGTCTCAATTATAAATCATATAATATTAAGAATGTATTTAATTTATTCTACTATAATTTGACAATACAAATATGGAGACATATATCTCTCCTTATATTTACATGAACAAAAGCAAGATAGAGGTTCTAGACCAATTTTACTTAAGCAATACATAGAATAGTGTATAACATGTGTAAACTCTAAGAGATATTTATATAAGCCTAGATATATTGATTGATAATGTTTTACAAGTATTAATGATCAGTCTAGACGAAATATATGAATTTAGACTCTATAGATCTTACTGACTAATTAATTTTGAATATTAAAAATTTTATATAGTCGTATACATATTATTAATTGGACTACTGAAGAGAGAAGAGTTGTCAAAATTGGGTGTTAAATTTTCTATAAATGGGATTATATCTCTATCAATTATGAAAAAAAATGGCAAGATCTTTTGCTTTCTTATCCACACTTACTATAAATACATCACAAATAGATAAGATTCGTGTATGTCTTAACTAGAATTGGTTAATATGGTTAAAATTGTTTGAATGTCTTTTGTATCGCATAAGAACAACTAAAGGTGGAAAGAAATTATCTTCCTCCTTGTGTAGAAATAAATAAATTTAACTTATAAAATGATGTGTATCCAAATATTAAATTACCTTATTTGGACAATTAAAACAAACCTAGAAGATCTGTGTCTCTCTCAGAGCAGACTGGCCGACAAGAACTAGTTAATTGATATTAAATTACTTAAGCACTATACATTATAGATCATCAGAACAACCTCGATAGGATTCGTGTGATATCCGCATATACCAATGTGAAAGTAATGAAAAATGATATATTAACAGAAGCCCAGCGAGAAGTTAATCCCAGATGAGGGGTATGTTGGCGATTTTATATGAGTTACCTGGTGAAAATTTAAAAATATAATTATTATACGAGTGAGGATTAAGACGCAAATCAGAGTTCTAAAGAATTAATATAAGGGAGGAATATGTCTTACTGCTCGAATGTAACGGAGGAGATAATTTCACATTAGATAGTATGGTAAATATCAATGACAATGATAGAAAAGTTATATAATTATCTCTGCCTCGCAAATACGGACATGAAAAAGTTCATAAGAGAACGTGATGGTCCAGATTATAAGGTAATATGTATACTATAAGGAATTATTGGATAGATATTAAGATGAGTTAATACAATTAGTGAACGTAATTTATGATGACGCATAGGTATAAAGATATTTAATCGAAATAAATGATATTCGTCATATATATTATGAAAGGCACTAAAATAAAGTATTAAGACACTAGTTAATATTAATTCTCAATTAAGAATGATGAAGTAATAAGGTGAATGAATAAGTGAGGATAACGTTGATTAGGTTACATTCACCAGTTGGAGTATAGATATAATGTGGATATATTGTATTAATATATTATTATTTATTCCTTGATATAATGTTTATGTTAAACATTGAGTGATAATAATTGAATTATTATTTATAATGAATGTAATCGTGGCAGGTTATATTATAACTTTTAATATAGATTATTCATCTCACTGATATAAGTAAGTTCGTCAGTCCCCCCTGTTTCCAGTAGATATGGGGGTGAGGGTAGATGGCACGCATATACGATTAGGCATCTGGAAACAGAAAGGTAGATAGAGAAGATCAATACGACACAAAGAGATCGAATAGAAGGCTCCTTGCCTTAACCGATCTTTACCCTCGACAGCTATAACGAGAATCATGCAATGGGTGTGTGGGTTAAATCTTTACATTGAACAAATGACTGATACAGTCAATGGACCGACTACGCTAACTGTAATTGGAGTTATTACTTTGGTGGACCGTCGACCAATTTAGACCGCTTTCATTCCTGTAAATGCAGTTTGCTGTGATCAATGTGCAGGCAGTAAGATTTGCGATAGTCCCTGGGGCAACAGGTTTACCCTTATGGAAAACCATAGACCCTACCTCCCGGTCAGGCAGCCTTGTAACTCCTATTACAACGTAATGCCTCATGTCGATCGAAATATCTGCGTTGTAGGCTTCCCCTGAGTGACACATGTGCCATACATTAAATGGCATACCGTTTCTTTTAGCTAACGATGTATCTCTTTGGCAACAAAGACTCTACTGTATGTTCAGCATATTACCTTTCATAACATTCCTTTGTACTTGGACTTTTCAACCTAAACGCTTGACTATTTTTGTGTTCTTCAGGCTTTCCACAAGTTAACACCATTACGATTTCCAGCAACACTCTCCCCTATAACAAGTTCGCATGCTCTTTAAGGCAACCGAGACTGATCATCAATTTCCTTGTCCGTGTTTGTACTCTAACACCATCTCAACCTTTATTGTTGTCTCGTATTTTCTTCTACAAATTTTTACCTTGCCTTTATTCTTCTATAGAACTAGCCACAGCAAGGGTTCACTTCAATTAAGATTGTGGTTTCACGATATGGGGTTCGGCAGGAATGTGTTCTCCAATAGTTACTTATCAATATTGATTATCGTGAAACCTCACATGTTCCGAATGTGAGGTTTTACACGCTAAACATATTATTATGTCCAATCCTGAGACAGATCATTTGTGGGTGATACCTTAGGTTTGGATGTTAGGTGCCTATCCTGACATAGTAATATCCGTAGACCTTTGAATGAGTATGTGCGTACTTGTCTAATGACAACTCCAACCAAGGTACATACAGTGTCACCGCTACATTAAAGCAACAACGCCTATCGTGGCACACTAGAAGCGGGACCCCTGAGAAGTCCATGCGTCACATCACCCCTCAAGTCGAGTTCAAATTGACGCCATTGTGCCACCTATCTACCATGGTGACAACAGAAACTCTCACTATGCTTTCCTATTTCAGTGTACATTTTTCATCTCTCCTTTCCCTTTTCATCCAACATATATCCTAAATATTTAAACTCAGACACCCTTGTCTCAATTGCTCGCCTTTCAACATAACTTCACACCGCGGAATCTCCTCACTACTATAACCTTACTCTTATGAACATTTACTTTCAAACCCCACTTTTTACACACCCTGCCAAACCCCTTTACCAATCCTCTCAAACTCTCTTCAGATTCGCCACAAAAAAAAAAAAACAAATCATCCTCGTACAATTAGCAGGGCACCCTCTGCTCTCTCCTATTCCCTATCAGTCTAGCACCTTTCCCTATAACCCCTACCTCTAATTCATTCATCACACATTTCAAATCTGCTCCTTCCCTTATTTCTAGAGTTGCCTCTCGTCTCAACCTTTCCGATTCAATTCTTGCTGATCTGGACCGAATTTCCATGTGGGGGTCTTCGCAACCTTATGAAATTCTACTCTTTAAAAACTCAACTTCTTCAAATCTCCCTCTCAAAGACACCCCCTAGTTTTTCAATTTCTTTCGATGGTTCATCCATCTATTACTTCTGTTGACAATATGAACAATCTTGGCCTTAGCATAGATAAAAGCGGTCGTGAGAACCTCATATCACAGTGGTTGCTGAGACTGCCTCAAAGATGCTGGGAGTTCTGTTTAGGCTGCGAGAATTTTTTTCCTCATCTTAGTTACTCCAATTATACAAGGGTCTCATCTGCCCTTGTATGGAGTATTGCTGTCATATCTGGGGTTGCTCAGGTTTTACCCGTCAATATTATAGGGTGGAGTCAAAGGCCAGAAGGCTTGTAAATTGACCCGTACTTTCCAGTTCACTTGATAACGTGACGCTCGTGCTTTGCTTCTTTTTTAAAAGTACTACAGCGGTAAGTGCTCAAGGAAACTGACTACTGGTATGCCACTATGTCTATGATTCTATCGTTGCACTAGGGGTGCGGTGTCTTCTCACGAATTTTGTGGTGCTTCCTTCTTTCCAGCCACCTCTGTTATGTGGAATTCTCTTCCATCTGTGTTCCCTACTAAATTTAATCTCATTTTAAAGCTTCCGTCGGTGCCCATTTGCGACGTTTTGGTTAGGTAGGCATTGAAAGGGTTTTTATTATATTGACTCTTTTATTATTGTTCTATACCCCTTCTTGAAAAGGGCTCTGCCTGTGGGCGGTTTTGATAACATATATATATATATATATATATATATATATATATTATATATATATATATATATATATATATATATATATATATATATATATATATATATATATATATATTCCTGGATGGCGGGGCATCCTTATCCCTGTATGGTGGGGCATCCCTCTGTGGGAAAGAAGAGAGGGAGGGGAGTAGCTCTCTCGAAGCGATAAGACTTCCTCTCGTTGGGCATTAAGTGTGTAGGGTACATCCCATGTCTCTCGATCCAGTGCCCAACGGTTCGCCCCTACTGCGCTCATATCCACACCCTTCTTACACTGGAGTAGACTCTTCGTTTCATTTACAGACCATAAAACACTTCTATTACAGACCACCTTTTTTATATATACTACACTTTATATACCTGTGTGGGTGGAGAAAGAATTCCCACAACGTTTGTTCTGCGTGATGTAGGAGGCGACCAAAGGGACAGTGGTAGTTGCGTTGGCAATCCACTACCACTTATCTCTTTGCTAGAAATGGTAATGCATGCCTCGGAATTGGTCGTGACCACCGCAAGCGACCTTGTTTCTTTCGGGAAAATTGTATGAATCGTCTGGGTACCTGGAATGTCAGAGGAATAAATGGCAAGGAAAGAGGTGATGAATGCACTTAGAAAGGGTAAATTTGATTTGCTTGGTGTGATTGAAGCAAAGATAAAAGGTAGTGGTGAAGACAAGTGGCGTTTGGTGAAATGTGTGCGCGCTGGAGTAGAGAGAATGAGAGGGGGAGAGAATGAGTTGCATTCCTGATGAGTGACTTGGCACAGAGCTATAGTGGATTTTGTTTGTGTAAGTACTAGAACCCAAAATTTAAGTTTGAGAAGGTCAAAGTGTGTGTGGTTGTCATATATGGTCCATCTGCCTATGATGCTGAAGATAGTGTGACTTTCTGGGATAATCTGAATAATGTTTTGGACTGGGTGATTAGGGGCTTCAGATTGATTGTGTTGGGCGACTTGAATAGTTGGATAGGTGGTCGAAAACGGGATGGTGTAACAGGTGGCTGTGGATTATGAGAATGGTGGGAAGGTGATTTATTTCTGTGAGGATAGAGATATGTGTGTAAGTAATACATTCTTTGAGCACAAGAGTATGTATAAGTATACGAGACTTGGTGTAGATAGAGATAGGTATCGAAGTGAAAAGTATGATTGATTTTGTGTTAATGAAGAAGGAGATGTTGAAGTATGTGATGGAGGTTAAAGCAGTGATGGGAATATCAGATCATTATGTTGTTTTATGTAAGTTTAAGTTTTATGTAAGATGGAGAGAAGAGAGATAAGGAAGAAAGTAGGTAGAATTAAGACTGAGTAGTTAAGTGTACAAGGTTATAAGAAAAAGCATGTGAGAGCACTTTCAAATAAATCAGTTGAATGTGATCACGATGAAACTGAACAAATCAGGAAGCAAATGAAGGAAACCTTTGTTAGTAGTGCAAGAGAAGTATATGAGTGTGCTGAAAATATTAAGTATGAATGTCAACAGTGAGTGGCGGAATGGAGAGGTGATGCAAGCGATTAAAAGTAAGAGGCGTGGTTGAATGTGTTAAATGCAATGATAAGGTTTCGAAAGAAAGGTATTTAGAAATATATAAGGAGGAAAAAGGAAGACTAAAAGTTGCATACGTTGGAGGAAAAAAAGAGTTAAATGAACAGTTTGAAAGTAGAATGAATGGGGACTTACAAGAGAGTAGGAAGCTCCTCTGAAAGGAAGTGCGAAAGGATAAGAACGACAGTAAGGGAAAATCTTCATAGAACAAAGAATAGAGTTGGTACTTTCTTGACTGATGTAATGGATGTGAGGAGCGTGTGGAATGAACACTTCGAAAATCTGCATAATATTGCCAGTGACCAAGAGGAATAGTGAATGTGTGTGGGTTTGATGGTGTAAGAAGAATAGGTATTTTGAGAGGAAATAATAGTGAGAAAGTTGAAGAATGGTATATCTGCAGCTATAGATGGAATTACTGGTGAAATGATCAAGAATTTAGACGAGATTGTAATTGACTGGTTATAGAAGCTGCGTAACAAAGCGTTTGAGGGTATCGTTCCGAATGATTGGAGGAGAACACTAATAGTACCTTTATATAAGGGTAAGGGAGATAAAGTGAGCTGTTGGAACTATAGAGGAATGACTTTATTGAGCGTTGTAGGGAAGATATATTATGGTATTTTGGTTGAAAGAGTGCGTCGAGTGACTGAGAGACTG
>JABUQX010026553.1:12500-18692 GCA_015478945.1 Trachelipus rathkii | reverse complement strand
AATAAAACTAAATGGAATTTTAATAAATAGTTATAATTGAGCAGAGAAGAACTTATTCTGTTATTTTTATACTTATTTACATGGCAAAGATGATGTAAAGAAGTAAGTCAATAGAACAAAAAGTGGCATAGCTCGGTGTAGAGGGGTGCTAGGGGGCTGGCCTTACTGATTTACGGATTTATTGCTTTTAGGTACGTAAAATTTGTTTTTAATAAAATATTCAAAATATAAAATTTTAGTAAAAGTTATTATAAAAACTTGATTAGCTTATAAATTTATGAAACAAAAAGTATTAAAAAACCAAAAAAGGGTTTTTTTTATTAATTCTTTGTTCAAAGATTATGATTGATTTATTATAGTAGTTTTAAGAACTTTTGAAATATTTTAGTTATATTTGAATGGGTAATATAAATGTACGTGTTTAATTAAACATAAAAATGTTTTAATAAATTATACGTGATATGTGTAAGTGAGTAGCTCGTGTGTGTGTGTATGTGTGTGCGTGTGTGTGTGGTGGTGTGTGTGTGTGTGTGTGTGTTTTGTGTGTGCATTAATACTGTGGTGTGTGGTGTATGTGTGTTCTCAATAATAATAACAATAGCATGAAGTAAATAACACTAATATAATAATAAAATAAAAATAAAAAAATTAAAAAAATAATAATAAATAAAAATAAAAAATAATATATAAAATAAATAAAAAGTATTAAAAACAAAAGAAAAAACAAAAATGTTAATACATATAATTATTGATATTAAAACATATGAGTTAAGGCAGTAAAACATATGAGTTAAAAGGCAGTAGAAACATGAGTTAAAGCATAATAACATGAGTTAAAAGCGAGTTAAAGCAGTAACAAAAGCATACTTAATCCCCCCTTGGTGTTAGGTCACAACTCTATTGATATTACTGATTTACTTGCTTTAAGGTATTTGTAATTGGTTAATAAATATATAGTTAAAGCTAAGTAGTAAAGTATGAGTTAAAGCAGTAAAACATGGTTTTAAAGCAGTAAAACAGTAAAACAAAGCATACTATTCCCCTTGTTGCTATTGTAGCATCTCTATGTGATTTATTACTGCTTAGGTAATGTTAAGTTAATAGAATATATGAGTTAAACAGTTTAAAACATATGAGTTAAAGCAGTAAAACTGAGTTAAAAGCAGTAAAGCAGTAAAACAAAAGCATGATAACCCTTGTGCTAGTAACACCCTATTGATTTTACATGAATTTTACTGCCTTTATGGTTAGTAATTTTAATAAATATGTGAGTTAAAGCAGTTAAACATAAGTTAAAGCAGAAAACATGAGTTAAACAGTAAAGCAGTAAAACAAAGCATACTAATCCTTAGGTGTTAGTAAAACACCTCTATTGATTTACTATTTACTGCTTTAAAGGTTATGTAATGTAATTGTGTTTAAATAAATTTGCGTTTTACAATTGTAGTAAATAAAATGTTTATAGATCATACACTCTAGTTTTTTTTTTTCTTCTTTACATACAATTTAAAAAAATTTATAAATTAAAAAGTATTTAAGTAAAATATAAACGATAAGGTCTGTAATCAGTTACAGTTTTAGGTTCGCGAAAATGTTTTTTCATAAAAAATGTTTAAGTATGAAAAAAAAAATGAATAACTCATAGTATATATATATTTTTCTTTTCGTGCGGGAATATTGCGCCTGTGGTCGCACGCGGCGGGCGGGGGGTTACGCGGGGATAATGGCAGCCTGCGGGCGCACGCGTCGGCGGTTACGCGGAAATATGTGCGCCTGCGGGCGCACGCGGCGGGCGGCGGACGCGGCGGGACGCACCTGCGGCTCCATCCTTTGCGGGGAGGGGGCTTGCTGCGTCCTGTGGGTCAGCTTATGAACTAGGGGGAAAACATCAATATTAGTGTTGTTCTATGATGGGGGATAGAAAAGTCTAGAAAAGGTTAGAAAATGTATCAAAGATGAACCTTCAATATAGATGGTATCAAAGATGACGTCATCAAAGATGAGTCATCAAGATGAAACCTTCAAAGTTTTGAGGCTTCAATGCTGAGCATTAATGCTGAGCATCAAAGTTGAGGGCATCGAAAGTAGAGGCTCAAAATTCGAGTGTGTGATGTTAAGTGTATAAGTGTAATCTGTGTGTGGGTTGTGAGTTTGTAATGTATATGGTTTACATGTAAAGTGGTCTTTGGAGAGTGTAAGTGCTTATTAATTGTCATAGTGTGTATAAGTGTATAGTGAATGTGTGTATAAGTTTTATAGTGTTGTGTTGCAAGGTGTGTGTGCCAAGTAATATATATATTAGGCTATAAGTGATAGAAAAAAGACTAACTTCATAGTTAGGTAGCTCCTACGCAGTTTATATACACCAATCGATTCCTCATACCTAATTACCTAGGGGTAGACACCCATATTAGAGGCATTCGGGGCTCAGGGGTGGCTTAGAAAAGGCTTGAAAAAAAAGTCTGGCACTCAGTTGGCACTATTGTGGCACTCATGTTGGCCACTATGTTGGCACTCACTTGGACACTCATTTGGCACTCACTTGGCACTCACTGGCACTCACTTGGCACTCACCTGCCACTCATCTAATACTCATAGTAATAACACTAATAGAACACTAATAGAACATCACTTGATATTTCTTACGGTGATTAGGAACCATCAAAGCCATCAAAAAAGCCAAGGCCAAAAAGTTACAATGCCCAAAAATTGTTACCTGGAATACAAAGGGTTGACCGAAAAAATTGGTTTCTCAAAATTCGGCCCATGGAAGAACAAAGGGTTGGCCGAAAAATTAGGGCTGCCGAAAATTAGGATGGGCAAAAAATTAGTTGGTGGGCCAAAATTGACCCACGGAAGACCAAAGGGTTGGTAGTGGTTCTTGTACGTTGTCTTATGTGGTGGAAATGAAGGTTCATAGTGAATGTGGGTATAAGTGTCATAGAGTGAATGTGTGTGTGTGTTTGATGTGTGTGTGTTGATGTTGTTGTGTGTGTGCTGTGTGGTGTGCGTATGGGGTGGTAAGTAAATCTGTGTGTTGAGTGTAAGTAAATCTGTGTGTTGAGGTGTAAGTAAATCTGTGTGTGTGTGTAGTAAGTAAATTGTATGTGGAGTGTAAGTAATCGTGCTGTGTAAGTAAAATCTTGTGTGTGTAGAGTAAATCTGTGATGTGTAAGTAAATCTGTGTGTGAGTGTAAGTAAATCTGTCGTTGAGTGTAAGTAATCTTTGTTGTGAGATGTAAGTAATCTGATTGTGACAGTGTAAGTAAATTTGTTGTGTGAGTGTAAGTAAATCTGTGTGTGTAAGTAAATCTGTGTGTGTGTGTGTAAGTAAATCTGTGTGTGAGTGTAAGTAAATCTGTGTGTGTAAGTAAATCTGTGTGTGTAAGTAAATCTGTGTGAGAGTGTAAGTAAATCTGTGTGTGAGTGTAAGTAAATCTGTGTGAGTGTAAGTAAATCTGCGTGTGTAAGTAAATCTGTGTGTGAGTGTAAGTAAATATGTGTGTGAGTGTGTGTGTGTGTGTGTGTGTGTAGGTGTTCAAGTTAGGATAGATCCATACATACGTTCAAGTTAGGAACGAAATATGTGACGGGTGGGACACGAGTGGCCAAAAATTAGCGTGGGCCAAAATTGACCCATGGAATCTGGCAAGCTTTGGAGAAAAGGTTAAGGACAAAAAAGGTAAAGACATCAAAAAAGGGCTAAGCCCCTAAAGGGTGGCCAAAAATTAGGGTGGGCCAAAATTGACCCATGGAAGACCAAAGGGTTGGTCGAAAAAATTAGGGTGGGGTACGTACAACGGTTGCTGACGCAACCGTTTGGCGCAACCCTTCTTCGAAGGGTTGCAAAAATTAGGGTTGCCGAAAAAATTAGGGTTGCCAAAAAATTAGGGTTGCCAAAAAATTTGGTTTCTCAAAAAATTTGGGTTGCCCAAAAAGGTCAAGGCCAAAAAGGTCAAGGTCAGGTAAAAATTCGAAGCTCAAAAAGGTCGCGGATCAAAAAAAAGGTGCAAAAAAAATCAAGGACATGTAAGTATTTGAGCTATCAGGGCGCACTATATATCATATATATATATATATATATATATATATATTAAGTATATATATATATATATATACTATATATATTATATATCTATATATATATATATATATATTATATATATATATAATATATATATATATAAGAATATATATATTATATATAAGAGAGTATGTAATGTTAATAATATATGAGTTAAAGCAGTAAAACATATGAGGTAAAGCAGTTTAAACATGTGAGTTAAAGCAATAAAACATGTGAGTTAAAGCCAGTAAAGCAGTAAAAACCAAAAGCATACTAATCCCCCAGGTGTTAGGTAACACCTTCTATTGATTTACTGATTTACTTGCTTTAAGAGTAATAAGTATATGAGTTAAAGCAGTAAAGCAGAGAGTTTAAACAGTAAAGCAATATAAAACAAAAGCATACTAATCCCTAGGTGTTAAGTAATAACACCTCTATTGATTTTTTGATTTACTGCTTTAAGGATTGTAAAGTATATGTTTTTAATAAAATTTTCGTCAAATTGTATAAAAATGAAATGACTCATAGATATATTTAAAACGAAAATTTTTTTGAATAGTTACATTGATATCAATATTTTTCGTTCACGCGGGAATTTTGCGTCTGCGGACGCACGCGGCGGCGGTACGCGGAAATGATTGCGCCTGCGGGCGCACGCGGCGGCGGGAATATTGCGCCTGCGGGCGCACGCGCGGGAGCGGTTCAGCACGGTTTCACATGCGCCGACTCGGACTCGAAACGTTTTGCGGTCACGTCTCAACTGTGTAACTCTTTAAGATATATATTCTGTTTCTGCTTATAAGATGTTATAAAAATACTTAACTCATAGTAGGGAAGCATATCTAGCAGATTGTAATAATACACCATTGATTCCTCATACCTGTATTACCTAGGGGTAGACACCCTATTAGGGGCTATTTTAGGCTCAGGGGAGGCTAGAAAAGGCTTGAAAAAGTGGCACTCCAGTTGGCACTATGTGGCACCCACTTGGCACTATGGGCACTCACTTGGCACCATTGGCACGTCACTTGGCACCCCTTGGCACTCACTTGGCACTCGCCTGGCACTCACCTGGCACTCATCTAATACTCATAGAACACTAATAGAACATCACTAGATACTCTTACGGTGATTTGGAACCATCAAAGCCATCAAGTTAGCGTCTTGGGTCAAAATTGACCCAAGGTATATGGCAAGGTCAGGGCCGACATAATCATGGGTCACACAAGGTTTAGACATCAAAAGGCGCTAAGTCCCTAAAGGAAAGGACAAAAAATTGACCGTGGCGTTCAAAAAATAGACCCATGGACGACCAAAGGATGTAGTGTGTTTGTACGTGAGTATAAGTGTAAATGTTTTTTTAAAAAAAAGGTTTGGGGGTTTTTTTTTTTTTTTTTTTTTTTTTTTCTAAATTGAAACATGCATATATTGTCTATAGTTGAAATAAGTTGTCAGAGTGAATGTGTGTATAAGTGTAAGTGTGTTGTGTGTGTTGTGTGTGTGTAAGTGTAAATGTAAGTGTCTATGGGTAAATGTAAGTGTTCATAGTGAATGTGTGTATAAGTGTCATAGTGAATATGTGTATAAGTGTAAGTGTGTGTGTAAGTGTGTGTGTGTGTGTGTGTGTGTGTGTGTGTGTGTAGGTGCTCGAGTTAGGATAGATCCATACATGCGTACAAGTTAGGAACGAAATATGTGACGGGTGGGCCACGAGTGGGCAGAAAATTGGCGTGGGCCAAAATTGGACCCATGGTATATGGCAAGGTTAAAGGCCGGAATATCATGGTCAAACAAGGTTAAGACATCAAAAGGGCTAAGCCCCTAAAGGAAGGCCAAAAAATTACCGTGGGCCAAAATTGACCCATGGTATCTGGCAAGGGTGTGTGTGTGTGTGTGTGTGTGTGTGTGTGTGTGTGTGCGCGCGCACGCGCACGTGTGTAGATGTGATCGAAATATCAAAAAATAGGGCTAAGCCCGTAAAGGAAGGACAAAAAATTACCGTGGGCAAAAAATGACCCATGGTATATGGCAAGGTCAAGGCAGAAATATCATGGTCAAACAAGGTAAAGACATCAAAAAGGGCTAAGCCCCTAAAGGAAGGACAAAAAATTACCGTGGGCAAAAAA
>JABUQX010026553.1:0-7500 GCA_015478945.1 Trachelipus rathkii | reverse complement strand
TTAGCTTTTGTTGTTGATCCTTTTCATTTAGCATTACCTGTAGATAGAGTTAATACTACACCGCAATTTAGTATAGAATACCAATTGTCCAAATGAGAGAAATGTTCGTCTTCGTACAATTGGAGTTTTTTTTATTTCCTTTCAGCATCTTAAATATAGATGGTATAAAGTTGAAGGTTGAATTCATTAGAATATAACCCAAATTGAAACATAAGGTGCAGGTTAAAAAAAACTTCGAAGTTTGCAATTGCATTTTGTGATGTAGAAGTCGCAAGTGAGTGAACTTGTATGAAGCGATTGAAGTCACTCACAGAGTCACAATTCATAACTTTGTTAGCTCAAAATTTTCAGACTCAAACTCTACTATCTTGAAAGTTACTCCGACTCCGACTCCGACCTCTTGAAAATTACCGACTCCGACTCCGACTCCACCCTTTTCAAAATTACCGACTCCGACTCCACCCTTTTCAAAATTACCGACTCCGACTCCGACTCCACTCTCTTCAAAACTACCGACTCCCCGACTCCGACTCCGACTCCGACTCCACAACCCTGGACTGATGGGTGTGTTGGAAAGTTACAGACTGGGAGACCTAAGAAAAGTTGGATTGAGTGAGTCAGTTAAAGAGTATTTTAAAGAAAGGAATGACAGTAATTTAGCACAAGCGAGAAGTATGGTGCATAATAGGAATAAATGGCGTGGTTTTATGAGGGAACATGTTTATGTGCCTTACCCAGAGGATGAACCCTGACGATTGATAGATGAGATACCACAGTGGGGGTCTGCCTAGGTGTAAAAAGCTCTAGGATGGATTTTGACTGCCATTGGCTAGCACTTAGGGGTATGAGGGAAGAGTGTATGTGGGGAGGGGCTTTCCTTTCGGCTTCGTTCATATATTAGTTATGGGAGGAAAGGTCAGGCAAGCCAATCAGCGACCAGTATTCTTCTGACGTCACTAAGACCCGCCCTTTGATAGTTTGATTTTGCTTGATTTTTATTTGGTATCCTTAGGTTGCACAAGCACAGCACATACATGTGTACTTATTTACTACCAATAATGTACGTTGCTTTCGTTGTTTGGTTTTGTTGTTATTGTTTGATGTTGTTTTGATGCGTCCACGCGTTTGTGAAGAGAGAGAGACACACACACACCTTGAGAGATGAGGAATGACGTTACTCTTATATATATATATATATATATATATATATATATATATATATATATATATATATATATATAAATATATATAATATATATAGTATATATTACATATATATATTTATATATATATGATAGTATTATAGTTATATAGGATATATATATATTATATCAGTTATTAATTATATATATAATATATTATATACACATACTTATATATATATATATATATTTATATATATACATAATATATATATATATATATATATATATATATATCATCACCCACCCACTGAAAACACAAAAAATAGTTGAAGAATGTGACGCAAGTCAAAAAGGAAGCTCAGCCATACTGCCCCCCTTTAAACCTCATAGTGAGAACTCGTCGAGTCAGAAAATCCTCCCAAAAGTTTTACAGGACCTCGACGAACCCTCACTATTGCATCTCGACAATGTAGGGTTCATCCCATAGCCCAGGTGGGCCACAAACCATACCCCCTCACAAAACCCCGCCATTCACTCCTATTAGGCACATTTCTTCTCCCCTCCGCCAAACTCACATTTCTCTACTCCAGGCATTCCTTTATCGACTCATTCCAATTTTTCTTTGGTCTCACAGCCGATCGATTTCCAGCACACTCACCACTATACATCCGCTTAACCAACCGACTATCACTCATCCTTTCCACATGGATAGACCATCTCAACGTACTTTCATTTATTCTATCATTTACCTCTTTCTTCACACCACACAATTCTCTAATACGTTCATTCCTCATTTTATCAATTCTTTTCACACCTAACACGCCCCTAACATTGTCCATTTGAACACGTTGTACTTTAGACCTATACTTCTTATTCCAGACCATAGTCTCACTACTATACTTTTAACACAGGTAACAACATACCTACATGTAAGAACCTAGCGCCACTCAGAAACTTGTCCCTCTTTTAATATACCAAGAAGTAATTTTCACCAACCCACCTTCATATATTATATATAATATATATATATATATATATATATACTATATATAGTATATATAGTATATATGAGTATAGTGATAGGATAAAGTAGTAGTAGGGTATATTATATCAGTATTATAACGTGTCGTTTCTAGGTTTGTCCTCGTTTCTGACGCCAGGTGATCTTTTTTCGTTCAAATGCTTATTATTTTATCTCCAACGGAGTCCTCTTTGAACCTTCTTCAATGTTCCGTCCTTCTCTTCAGAAGTAATGGCTGAAGGAACAGCTCTACACCGTGGCTAGTTCAGAAGACTGTAGCTTTCATGTGAAAGAGTGCTTATTTATTCGTGGTAAAGGAAAGATGTTAATTGGACGCACAGAAATAAATATTTCCAAAAATAACATAATATAATATATATATTATATAGATATATAATATATTATATATATTATATATACTATTATATATATATATATATATATAATATATACTCATATAAGAACTTATATTATACTATAATATCTATAACTATATATATATATATATAGATTATATATATTATATAAATATAATATATATATAGTACTATATATATATATATATTATAATATATATATATATAGTATCAATATATTTACTATGATGTATATATATATATATTATATATAATTACTATATTAATATATATATATATATATCTTATATATAAATTATATTATTATTATTATATTATTATATTATTAGTTATTATTTATTATTATTATATTTGTATTATATTTCTTTATTATTATTATTATAATTATTATTATTATTATTATTTATTATCTATTTATTGAAGAAGATTTATTATTATTATTCGAATTATTATTATCTATTTTATTATATTATTATTATATTATTCTATATTCATTCATTATTATTTGATTATTATTATTATTATTTATTATTATTATCTATTCTATTATTATTATTGGGCATTGACAACCTAGCTATCTATAAGCCACGTGTTGTTCAAAAAGCACAAACAATATTACTCTTGCAGCATGAGCTTCTTGCGCCGGCTTAACTGTTTATCGACTTCGATGTTCTTTGGCAAGTAAGGTTTCAAAACTACCTTCTACAAATTAAATTGTCTCAAAGATTTTATAAAATTGTAGCATAGCACATCTTCCGTATCCTTGACTATTGGTAGTGATAGGATTGTCGCTCTTAATATAATACATCTAATAAATATAATAAGTATAATATAAAAAAAAAAGTGAAAAAAATAATAAATATTAAAGTTTACTAAACAAAACTAAATTTTTCGTGGATAAGCTCATAAAATACCATAAAAGCCGTTGATTCAATTACTTACAACCGTCTCGCAATTATGTATTGGCATATATATATATATATATTATATATATATTATGATATATTATAATATAATGATATTATATATATTATATATATATATAGAATATATATATATGATATATAGGTTGTGGTATATAGTAATATATATATATATGTATATATATATATATATATACTAATATATATATATACCTATATATATATATAACTATAACTATACTATAATAATAATGATATAAGTATAGTTTATATATTATATATATAATAATATAAATATATAATAAGTATAATATATATCCGTAGGGGTATATATATAAATATAGTATATATAGTATATATAGTATTATATGATCACTCGGTTGGTAAGAACATTTTAAAATTAATACAAACGACTCAAATAGAATGGATCAGATTTACGTTGAGCGATCCAGTTCAGAGTCGTTAGTGTTGATGAACGACATTACCGCGTCAATATATATTTATATATATTATATAATATCATTTTTATATATATATTATAACATACTATAATATATATATTATTAATATAATAGTATAGTATATATATATATATATTATCATCTATAGCTAAAGTATAATTATCATTAGTGTGATTAGACGATGATGACAATTGTTCACTGATGAGCAGAATGTATAGCAGAAGAATAAGAATTGCATAGAATTCTTAATACAATGTACGATGACGAAGGACGATAATGTTGAAAAGTTGATATTTTTAAATGTTTTTTTTTTCTCTCTCTCTCCCTACCTATATATATAACTTTTAATGCCAATAGGTATACTAATATATATAGTATATATAGTATAATATTAATACTATATATAAATATATTATATATACTAAATTATATATCATATATATTATCATTATAATTACTATTATAATATATAAACTTATACCTATTGATATATATTATACTATTATATATATTATACTTATAAGTATACTATATATATTATTATTATATAAATATATGTATAAACTTTCCTTAAAACTTATAAGTTATATATAATGAATTAATTAAATTTATGAAACGATGTCGCCACCAAACAATTCAGAATAACTAATGTGAATGTGTGACATAAGTGAAACTTATAATCGATGAATATAAAATTAAAATATTAATATAACATATAGTATATGGTACCCAGTTCATAAGTCTTAAACAATATTATAAATATTACATATAGTGAAGTATTCAAAAAAATAAATTATTATCTAAGAGTGGGTACTACAGTACAATAATCGTGATTCTTATATATTATAATTATATATAATATATATATTATTAATATTATAATATATTATATTGATTAATATAATAAATAATATAATATATATAATATATTATATAGTATAGTATATATTAATTATATATCTATAATATATTAATTATATAGATAAATTAATATCATATATAATAATATTATATAAAATATTATATTATATTAGATAATATATATTAAGTATATATATTATATAATATATAATTTATTTCAAATTTATATTAGATAATATTTTCACTATCACCTAAGTGTAGTAAGAATAAATATAATATACCTACCAGGAAAGTAATATTACATACCGTATATATTAGTCCATGACCGTAGATCATAGATTAATATCACTGATATTACGTACGTGATGTTGAGATTTATCGAGTAATTAGATCAAGAAACTTTAGTATAGCTGACGTCATACCGCATATATGTATGCAGTAATTAATCCGGTACCCATCATCACCTAGATAATGACATCCTCACATTACATCTTAATTTCCTACCTGAGGATTATTAGCCACTTATTGAATCATGCTGTCAAATACGTATAAATCTTAAATCTTGTAATAAAGTTCTCCTGTGATAGAAAATCATTAGTATATACATATATAGTAAGGAAAACTAATATGTCATACAGTCTATGTCAGTCGTTTAAATACCCTATTTGAATACACACACTCTCGCTAACTTATTCCCATTAGAGATTATGAATTACAAATCTACAAACTGTTTACTATATTAACTCTACATACCATACTCTTATATTACCATATATCCATATGTTACCAGTACGTCACCATATTATATACTCACCATTTGCGTAAATTAGATACTTCATATTTACTAAGTCTTCAATATATATTATATACTAATATAATATATTAATATATATATAATATGATAGTATATTATATATATAGTAATTATATAACTTAATCATATATATATATATTGATTTCTATATATTTTTTACTATATAGTAATGTTATGTGCAGTTAGGTTAGATAGATAATATATATATATATACTAACTCTATAATTTAACATATTATATAATATTTATATAAATAAAAATATAAATAATTTCATATATACTATAATTATAATGATATATATAATATATATTTATATATATATATTCTATTATTATATATATAATTAATATATATTAATATAATATATATATATATATATTAATACTAATAATATTTAGCTTGACAATTTATTTTTAACTGCTATACTGTTTATCAAACCTTAAAACATATAAAATATGTGTTCATATAATATATATATCTAGTATCAAGTGGAAAGGGTATAGTACCACATATTAACATTTCTTAATGAGAAAATTATAGGGAATAGTATATATATTCTATGTAATCTGACATATATACTAAAGATCATCTACTATCGTGCCTTGAGTAAACATGGAGGAAAATAATTTAAACAAAAGAAGCTATAATTACAATTTTTAATTAATTTTATCTGAAGTGGAATAAAGACTAATTAAAAAACAGAAAACCTATATCTTACACAAGAACTCCAAAAAAATAAAATTATTAGCTATATGACATATAGATATTATATATACCCGTTAAAAATATTTTAACGCCTATTATGGAAAATTGAGAAGTTGAAGCAAAATCCTAGAGTAATATAACATCATTCTAATTTACTTTATGTTTCAAATCAATTTTTGATATGTATCATTTTAAGTAGAAAGGGATAAAGTCCAGTAAGTAAAGTCTTATCTATTATCTCAGACAATTTTTTACTCAAGTAGTTTCAAGTAAAAGCTGGAGTAAGTGGTCTTTCTGTTCTACTGAGCAGGTAGGGCACGTATATAAATAATTTATCAGTATATAAATTAAAGCTGTAATAAATATATTATGTGAATAATTCGCAGTCTTTATCGCATATATTCCGTTCTATTTCGATGTCATTTTGGACGACTGTGTTAGTTATATATATGATGCCATGTATCAACTTCCATAATATCCTAATTTACTGTCCTTTTTAACTAAATACTTCAATATAAGATGTCTCGAGATCTTGACCTATATTTTGATCATTATCGAGATCTATTATTCGATGAATACTTCCTCTATGTGGGGCCATGAAGTATATCAACGATGTAGCAACAATAGGAATTAATAATAGTGAAATGATAATGCATGTGAAACTAGTTCACTCTTACACCTTATAGTTATACTACACAATAAATACAAGTTTTAACCTACGATAATGAATGGGTAAGATGGCTTAGATGTCTTGAGTTCACCAATGTATAAATAAAAGATTGTTAGGAGTTGTGATATTTAATCAGCATATGTCTATACAGTATAATCTAAGAAAGTAGCTTAAGTTCATGATGTATTTGAGTATACTAGGAAAAAAGCTAATAAGATTCTTGGTTTTGTTAAAATGCAATGTTTGTTTTACTAATAATATAACAATAAAAGTTATATTTATAAGTAAATCTTAGTATATAATAGCTCATATGGTTATAGTAGCCTATATATATATAGTAATTAGTAGTAATTGTTGCACAAGTTTGGTGCCCTTATTTAAAAGGATAAGATATCCATTATGATATGCTATAGGAAGAAGTTCAAATGGTATACGTGAGTATATAGGCATGAAAACAGGAGTGACTTTGCTAGTGTAATTTACTGAGGTGATAAGAAGCTTATTAGACGTAGCATAGTAGAG
>JABUQX010026552.1:0-33324 GCA_015478945.1 Trachelipus rathkii | reverse complement strand
TATATATATATATATATATACATATTATATATAATTATATATCTTATTATCATACTTACTACTATATATAATATATATAAATATATATATATATATATATATTATAGGTATATATATTAATATTATAATATATTATATATATATATAATATATATATATATATAATATTATATATATTATTATTACAGTGTATATATATATTTATAATATTATTATATATATATAATATATATTATATATATATATATATATTATTAGATAATATAATATAAAAAGATAACTGCCCTCTAAATGCCCAGAATGCCCAGGCATGCCCAATTTTAAGTTGCCCAGCATTTCCCATCACTATGTACCCAAAGCCCAAATTTTTACTTTATTGATGAAGGTATGTTGGAGTTTAAAAAAAAACGAAGTTTTTTATTTTTACCATTTAAAATAAAACCTCTGCGCATTATTTTCTGTTTAATAAAGCTATATTCTTGAATCTAGTACCATTGCATTCAAGTTACAGCTCTTTAAAGTAAAGGGGTGGAGCTCAACCCCCAAAACTTTAACCAACCAAAACTTCAAAAATATTGGTCATAGAAGCTCTATAACTTTGAAAATGTTTTAGTCATGAGTGCCTATTGACTTATATAATGCAATGAAAGCTTGTGGATGAATTAGTTTGAGGAATTTAAGGCTTAGTGACAGATAATTATTTAACTTATTAATGTGATATCCGGCCCAAATTGAAAGTAAAAGAAACAAAAAATCTTAATTTCGAAATGGCGAGTAGTAGAGATATAACTTAATGAGACTGAGCCCATACATACTATTATGATGATGTTTTTATAAATAAATAGTAAAATATATGTATAATAAATGATAGCTATTTAATAAATAATAAACTTTTTGTACATTGCATTGTGTTTCTGATAATACTTGTTGTTGTTGTCTTATCTTTTTCTGTTCCTTTTTTAATACTTATTTTATTCTTATTTTATTAAAACAAATAAATATTCTTTTCGTTTTATTTGCCTTTACACTATTTCTTATTTCAATTTTGTTTTTTATTTCATTAAGATTTACACGTTATTAGTTAAGCCGTTTTCGTTTTGGCTTTGTCTTACGCTTGATAAGATAAAATGTTATGCATTTTAAGAATGGTTTCGTGCCAAATCGACCGTGATTGAATTCTTATTCTAATAAACTTTTTTACAAAATCACAAAAATCAGCTGTTTTTATGATGGACTTCAAGGATTGGAAGTATATTTATAAAAAATAAAGATAATGATGATGTTCAGAATATTTTAATTTTTGACAATAAAAAAAAAAAGGAGGGAGAGAGAGAGCCTCTTCCTTACTTTAAGGGTAATTTTAAATTTGGTAGAGTATTATATATATTATATATATATAGTATATATATTATATATATATATACTATAGTATATATATTATATATATAGATTATATTATATATATATATATATATTATATATAGTAAACTCATTATAGCGAACCACACATTTTGAGACCAAAATTTTCTAAGTTCAAAAAAATTTCAAGTTCAGAAAAGTTAAGTTTTTATGTTTTTAATAAAAAATTGTTTAGTGAATATTTTGAATCATATTATTTTTTTTCAACAAAAGGAATTTTCTTAAAAACTACTTAACTTATTTTTAATTAGAATTTTTTTTGAACTTAGGAAAATTTTATTGTTCTCAAATGTGGGGCGCTGTTCTACACTTTACCATAATATATTATATATATATATATATTATATAATATATATATATATATATATATATATCTATTTTATATATATATAATATAATATATTTGTTATTTTAACGCCCACACGGAATGGGAGGTCGATAAAAAACTTATCACAAGTAGACATCTATTACATAAAATAGATGTTTAAGGGCGAATATGAATTTTTTTGTTCCTATCTAGGGGTGAAATGGTAACTTAGGTGTAGATCATTCAGTCAGTCAGTAAAAGAAAAAGAAAATTCATTTCGCCCAAAATTATTTATCAGTATGTGAAGTATTGTTGTATCACACCATAGAGGCTACCTGTAAATTTTGGTGTTTTTTTTCGATCCGACCTCTCCTTCGTGTGGCATTAATTTCACCCTGTTTACCATTTAAATATTATAATATATATATATATATATATATTATATATATATATTATATATATATTATTTAATATCTTAGTATATATATATAATATTATATTTGTTACAAAAAAAAAGACTACCACTAAAGGCAGCTCACTCGTAGATGAAATAATAAATTTGAAGGCGAAAAAATATTTAAATCCATTTATTCAAGAAGCTCTTCAAAGGCCTCACCAAGTACGTGAAAACTTTATCGTGGCATTTATGATATTAGGTATTATTAAATTGTGATTCACACAAATATTTGACACATTCATACTCAGAAGATCATTAATAAAAAAAAAAATTGATGCATTGTAAAAAAAAAAAAAAATAAAGAAAAAATTTCATGACTGCTTTCTGGCATCATTTCCTTGTTTACATTTTTCGTAAGAATAGAATTTTACCGTTTTCGTTTTGGCATTTTGTCTACGCTCGATAAGATAAATTTTACGCATTTTAAGAACGGTTTTGTGCCAAAACGACCGAGAATGAATTCTTATTCTTATTAACTGTTTAACAAACCTTAAATCATAAATTCAAGTGACGGGAAAGTTTCGTGAGCTCTCTCTCTTCTCTCTTCTCTCTTCTTCCTCTCCTTCCATTGGTCTCTCCTCTCTCTCTCTCCTCTCTCTCTCTCTCTCTCTCTCTCTATCTCTCCTCCTCTCTCTCTCCTCTCTCTCTCTTTTCTCCGTCTCCTCTCTCTCTCTCTCTCTCTCCTTCTCTCTCTCTCTCTCTCTCTCTTCTCTCTCTCTCCTCTCTCTTCCTCTCTCTCTCTTCTTTCTTCTTCCTTCTTTCTCTTTCTTCTTTCTTTCTTGTTTGTATGCAAAAAATTATATATAAATAGCAGCATTCGAATATCCAAATCTTTTACAACAAATGCTCATTACGCCTTAGTATTCAATAAAAAAGTATGAGCTGATTAGTGTATACCATAAAATGAGTAATCTTGACATTATTTGCATAACTAGCTATGGAGTTAATGAAGAAGGTATATGGAAGACTCCGTTCAGGAATTGATTAATAGACGGCTTATTCACTTTATTTATACCAGCTACGTAGAGGAAAGAAGCGGTGCGGGGGTGGCACTTTAGATTAAAAAAGCAATATTCCAATCTGTATTAATGACTGACTTTAAAACTTATCATGATATTGAATCGGTTATGGGTATAGATATCCTTAATTAATAACATATATAGAATCAGCGTATTATTTTATGGACCTCCTGGCCAGAGTCAAGAATTAGGCTCAGAAATTGTAAAAAAAAAAATTGAGACGGCATGCCACAGTAAAGAAAAAAGATATAGTTCATAATGTGGTGATTTTATTTTTCCTGCATCAAGTGGGATTCCTGGGATCTAATACGGACCATGAGTAGTTCAGTATTTAATAATTGTATATGTCCCGTAGATACTATTTTTGCAGCCAGATGGTCCATTGACCCACAAATCACGATGCCACTTATTAGCTTAATTATTAAACTTAACGTATGAAATAATGATGTTCTTGGGCTGAGGTTAGAGTGAGAGAATTATATGAACTCGTGTATCCAAATTTATAATTAGATTTATAAATAAATGTGGTGAGGATCTGGGCCCAAATGCATGTTAAGTAAGAAGGATCTTAGATTTTCCGATAATGGTGATTTTACCAAATATACGAGACATGCTTAGTCCTAATATCGATTTGGAGAAAGAGTTTAAGCTGAAAAGACCGGTCTCCTGAATGTATAAAGAGCATTTTGAAGCAAATTTTTAATGAATATTCATGTCAGCTATGTTTAAAGATACGATACCCATTAGTCTTGTCCGCTCAAAGAGTGAAAACCTTTTTTGGTGTTTTGGGAGATAGAGAGAGTAAAGAGATAAATATGAAAAGCGTAATAAATGTTTTAAAATTTGCTCAAGGTGGTTAGTAATAGGAAGATTTATATGATTTTGATAGAACAATTACAGGAATTGTAATAGAAACGAACTAATCCAAGGTCATAAGAAAGCAACGAGAGAATGCAGTAAATGTAATATTTAGCAAGAATCGTAATGAAGAACTTGAAGAAGAGATTTGTAGCCTGATTTAATAAATTTTAAAAGTAAGTAGGACAATTGTCGGTCCAACTTATAAATTTGATCAAAATTTAGTGAAGTTTTCACTTATAAAGGAGCTTGTCAACATTTCAATGCTTATTTATGCTCAGTGTTTTAGCTGAGGAAAGATTGTAATGATAATACGTTTGGTAAACGTTTACTAATAATTCTTGTGATGCATCGTCTAACCATAATTTGACACTTATCTATAATTCTTGAAATTTGGAGCTGTAAGAGTATTTAGAACACTTTATTACAACTCATATTGATCCAGGTAAAGCTGCAGGGCCTGATGGGATATATGGTAGAATCCTGAAAGAACAGGGTAGTATCAGCATTGCAAAAGCCACTGTATTTGATTTTTAAGCGATCATAACATTTGTGCAGTACCAGTGACTGGAAAACAGCATCATGTGTGCCTATTATAAGAAAGGTAGTAAAGGAGATTTGGGAAATTATAGGGCAGTTAGCTTTACATCTCTGGTTGTAAAGGTTCTGGAAAAAGGTAATATAGAAGGTCATATAGGAAAATATTTAGAAGATAACAATTTATTGTATGACTCCCAGCACTGTTTCAGAAAGGGTAGGTCAATGTCAGACAATCCTTTTAGAATTTATGGAATTAATTACTGACTGCGTTGACCGAGGAGATCCAGTTGATATTGTATATTTTAACTTTAGTAAAGCTTCTGATAAGGTTCACCCACATAAGGCTGATGAAAAAGTTATTGGAATATGCGGTATAGGTGGAGTGGTACATGGTTGGATTAAAAGAGTGGTTGCGAAATAGAAACAGTATGTGTACAACTAAATGGGAATAAATTATCATGGCAATAAGTGAAGAGTGGTGTCCCGGCAGGTCAGGGCTGCGCGGCCACTATTGTTCAGCTGCATATATATAAATATTTAGACCAGGGACTTAAATGCAAGGTTTCTAAGTTCGCGCTTGCAGATGATACTAAAGTGGGCCACCTAGTTAAGAATAGTGAAGGATGCATAAAGATTCAAAATGATTCTCCCCCCGATAAACTTCTTGGGTGTGCAGAGAAGTGCCAAATGAATTTAATAGTAAAAAGTGTAAGTTCTTCAACCTAGGTTACTCAAAATAAAAAAGTTTTAACTACGATATGAAATGGGGGATGGCTTGAGTCTGTGGACCAAGAAAAAGATTTAGGGATAATTATAGAGCAGTAATTGGAAAGTAGCTAATCAATGTTGGGAAGCTAGAAATAAAGCTAATAAGATGCTGGGCATAATAAATCGCAATTGTTGTTTACAAGAGCAAGAAGTAATAAGTAAACTGGTATAATAGCTATGTTAGCCAGTAATAGAGTATTGATGCACAAGTTTGGGCCCCTTAGTTAAAGAAAGACTAGATATGCTAGAGAGATGCAACGTTAGGAGCAACAAGGAGATATTTCTGGCTTTGAGGGAAAGAGCTATGAGAGAGGCTGAAAGAGTTAAGAATGTTTTCTGGAGAAAGCGATTTCTCAGCAGGGGACATGATACAAGGCTACAAAATATTTTACATCTATTGATAATACAGAGACAATAAATTTTTCATAGTAGAACATGGACAGGTGACCAGGGGGCATAATAAGAAATTAAGAAGAAAGCATGCCATCTTGATATTAAAAAGCATTCTTCCAGTAATAGGGTTGTTAAATTTTGGAATAGTCTTCCAACGGAACGTTGTTGAGTGTGACTCAATCTGCAACATTTAAAGAAACGGTTAGCATTCGTTTATGCGAGGGGTGGTATCATCATAATATATTGACGAAGCAAATTGGCGGGTTTTTAGTTATAGCAGTTATTGTAGATGGCATGTGTGACCCATAACTTAGTTGATTAATGCATGTGATGTCTTTGGGTATCATTATTTTATAGTGATCCATTAGTTTTGTGACTAGCCAATATTGGATGATTTGTAGTTACAACAAATTCGACAAGCCTAGTGAGTCTTTTGTGATTTAGCTTCATGAGTCATGTTCTGTGTGTAGTGTGTTTGACTGCGTGAGTATCAGTCTATTCTTATAGTGGGCCTCAAATGTGCTTTTACCCTTGTCTTCTATATTCCTTATAATGTTTCTCTTAATTCCTAATGTTATCCAATGTCCTAATTATATATTTAGTAAGGTAATATTATAAATAGCTGTTAGTTTATTTGTAGATAAATATATAGTAGTTGATTATATTGATATAGATCCATTGTGTAGGTATTAGGTATACATATATTAATAGTTTTCCATATAATAGTATAATACTATATATATTTTATATTATAATAGGAACGAGAGCCAGGCCGTTAGGTAGTGATATTTTATATTTTATTTACCTCTACCATCTATCAAGTCAAGTTAATAGACGCACATATAGAACCTTCAGTACTAGATATACCAGTTATATATATATATATATACTACTTTATATATATATATATATATATATATATATATATTACTAATATATATATAATATATATATATATGATATATTATAATATATATATATATATATATATGACCAGTTATTATATATATTTTTTAAGTTTTGATTCCAGTTTGCCTCTGTTAAAGACATTTTTTTCGAAACTTGTATTATTTGTCATAAATATAATGTTTCAAGTTTTTTAAATTACGTCAATGTCAATATTAACCTCAGGAAAGGGATTATCATATATGAAAATTTGAAATCTCAGATAGTTCAATTCGTGCGGGTTAGAACCCTGAAAGTAGACATCTGGAGCCGGACATGTGGCTGGAAAATCGACTCACCGCGGAGGTGCAGGGAAAAGCGCCGGGTCATCTTGGTATTGGAATATGTGTTCAATATTTTTTTTAAATTACAGAACCTAAAGTTCATTTAGAGAAAGGTTTTTTAAGTAGCAAATAGATTATATTTTAACCAGCTTTGCATACTACTAGAATATTTGTAAAGTTAACCAAACACATGTACACTAGCTAGCTCAAAAAAATTTCCCAAAGTTGGAAATTTTTTTTTTTTTATTTTGCAAAAAAAATTTAAAACCCTCCTGTGAATCTCGTAGAATTAAAGATATCAGATTTTGACTTAGATAAGCATATAAGTGGGAAAGTCAACGTATTAACATTTTCCATTGTTATTTATATGAATTTAAAAAGTTAAGCTTATTTTTAAAAGTATAAGTTTTTTCAATTTTCCAGGAGTAGAAATCAGAATGCGGACGTCGGTGGAAAAAGACCGGTCAGTTATAACTGGTAACCGCCGAAGACAAGCGGTGAGGGTGTGTTTATTTTCCGCTGCCGGAAACTTTACCTAGCGGATAAGTCTGTGGTGTATTTGCAAAGTAGAATTTAGTTATATCACCCCAATTGAGATGTGTGTATCTAACTGTGTATTTTAGAAATTTGTTAGCTTTTATATTGTAACGATTATTGTCTGTTTAGTTAGGATTTAATTTAGATTTGGTCGAGGATTGGACCCAGTCGTGTTTAAGCAGAATAGCGGTGTAAACTAGTAGCTAGAGTAGTAAGAGATTTCCTGTTTACTGTGTGTTTGCAGTCTTGGGAGACTCCATTATATAGTTTTTCTGTGCAGGAATTTTTAACTATAGTCTTGCACAATGTGGTATATTAATATTTGTGGTAATTGTAAACTGAACTGTAAGGGTATTCACCAGAGCCCATAGTCTAACGTGTAATTTGATAGGTATTGGACTTACGAGTGTTGATAGCGTTAAATCCCTAAGCTAGGTATTATATTGTAAAGAGGATTTCCTGTAGTACTGTGTTGCAGAGAAGATATGATGATTGTCGAAATTATTTAGTTAAAATGAGGTTTTTCTTGTGATTTAATCTAACAGTCCTGTAAACAAATGTTATATTAATTTAATATTTTGATAAAAATTTGGAAATTAAATTAAGTTTTATGCCTGAGCCAATGTAGGCCGTGAAAGTTAGAGCACGTGAGCTTATAGAGTATGTTTATATATCCCTGGTGCCTAGAGCTGAGAGCTAGATATAGATTGTTAAAGATTGAATGGTGTCAGTAACTTGTTTGCAAATAAAGATGAGTAGGTGTATATTTCTCTTTAGGCGGTTTGGGAATAGTGTTAGAACTGTAGTTGGAGTTAAATTAATAAAGGTTAGCAGGTTAGTAATAGCTAGAGTGAATAAATAATAAGTATAGGTATGCTCTGTGTGATATCTGTGGGACTGTGTTAAATGCCCAGAGGGAATAATATCTGAATAGCTGCCCTAACTTTGGGTTTTTGTTGAATAAGCAGAGAAGTGTGTTAAAGAAGGATGACCTCGCGAAACTGAGTGAAAATATGAAATTGATTGAAAAGAAGAAGATTTGAGTGAGAAAGAAGTGCATGTGAAGTTGTAATAACGCGATAAGAAAAGGTTAATAGGTCTGATGCCGCAGTCCGAGGTAAGGGGAGTTTGGGGACTTTGCATTGAAATTAAGATAGCAATGAAACCTTCAAGGGAAATAAGATGAGGGGGAAAAAAGGAAGAAGTAATTTTGGAGGAAACATTTTTGTAAAGTCTATGAAAAAGTAGAAATGGATAAGAAAGAGAAAGAGTGATTGACGTTTTGATGTCGGAAGGAAAGGATTTTGTGACACTGCTTAAGTAACAGGTTTGACTAGTTAACTTCCATATGGAGAGCGTACATTCAGTGGTCGA
The DNA here is from genome assembly GCA_015478945.1 of Trachelipus rathkii. Taxonomy (NCBI): domain Eukaryota; kingdom Metazoa; phylum Arthropoda; class Malacostraca; order Isopoda; family Trachelipodidae; genus Trachelipus; species Trachelipus rathkii. The sequence continues at coordinate 24,423 of JABUQX010026552.1, read as the reverse complement.
GAGTGCCAATGGATGAATCGCTTTGAGTTTTCTATAGGTAAGACTGGATACATGCTAACTGAGACTCTTGATTACGAGCTGTTGACTCTCAGAGGAATCCACCTCGACAAAACGGTAATAACAATTAACAAGAGAGAGCAATGAGGGAGTATGCCTACTCCTATCCCGTGCCAGAGTGTGACCTTGGAGTTATATCGTGGAGTAGGATTAGAGAAAGAAAATTGGAATTCGTACTCAGTGAAAGGATTGCGAGAATGTGATTGTTGCATGTGGGTCCATGGGTACAAATGATATAACATAAGAAGTTCCAAGTACGGACATGATTAATAGCAGATTATAGGAGATTTGATTTCAGAAGATGACAAGCTAGTGGGAAGAACGGCTCGACAAAGCAGAATTTTCTCTGGCCATTTTTACCTAGGTTAGTGCATGGGTCGAAGAATGGGTGAAGTGCAACGTAGGTCTTTATTTGGTGTGCTAAATGAAAGCCCCGATTTAGGATACGTGTTATGTTTATCAGAAATATGTAGGTTTTTGGTAATTTGTCGAGAGGAGAGTTTCTGGAGTAGATACTAAATGTGTTGCACGCGTATTGGAGTTCACTTGAGTCGTAAAACGCGTGTTGTGGCCTTTTGCAGCACCTATTAATTGGATGACTTGTTTAGCCAAAAACACTAAGTAAGTTCGGGGTGATGGGCTAAATGGGGATACAAATTAATAGCAATGGTAGACGAATGTGGGCTTATAGATCGTGATAGTGAATGAAAAACTAGGCCTGTTTGTTAAGCAGACTCAACGAATAAGAAGTACAAAGACAGAGGAAATAAGCAGCATTTCGAATATCAAAAGATGGCTGTTTACCAAAATGCTCATCAGCCTTAGAAATAAAAAATAGGGAGAAGGCTAGAGATTCTGTATCACCACTACCAATGAAGAATCGTTGACATCCTATTTGCATAACTGAGCGAGGGGTAATAAGAAGAATATTAATGAGCTCCGTTCAGGAATATAAATAGACGGTTATTCACTATTTATTAATTATACCAGCGTAGAGGAAAGAAGGTGGGGTGTGGCACTTTATATTAAAAACCCAATATTCAATCTGTATTAATGACTGACTTTTAAACTAATCATGATATTGAATCGGTATGGGTAGAATATCCTTATGTTCAATAAATCATATAGAATAGGGCATTTTATAGACCTCCTGGCCAGAGTCAAGAATTAGACTCAGAAATTGTGAAAGAAATTGAGACAGCATGCCACAGTAAAGAAAATGTTAGTCATAATGGGTAATTTTAATTTTCCTGGCATTAATTGGGATTCCTTGTCTAATACTGACCATCCGTGAGGAATAAGTCAGTATTTATAAATGTCACTCTAGATAACTTATTTTGAGCCAGGGTACCATGGTCCATGAACCCACAAGACACAATGCACTATTAGACTTAAATATCCTAAACTAGACACCATGACAAGTATGGTGGGCGAGGTTTTTAGGAGGTTGAGGAGAATTTAGGACTCGTTGACCATAATATAATTAGGATTTAATATAAACTGTGTATATTCTGGGCCAAATGCAGAGTACCCCATAAGGAAAGGCATCTTTAAGCACCTTTCCAGAAAGAAGGGAATGTGGTGATTTTTACCAAATTACGAGACATGCTTAGTATAAACTGAAATCGTTGGGATAATAGGTCTAAAGACCAAGATAATCTGTTGGTTTATTCAGTTGTTGTGGCAAGTGGAACATTATTAAGCAAATTTTGAATGGAAATTCAGCGTCTAGTAATGCTTTAGAAGATAAAAACCCCCACTGTGAATAGCTATGGTGAGCCAAAAAGAGGAATACCCACTGTGTTGTTCCACGTGGAATAAGAGTATAAGAAGATAAAAATTATTGGAACGGGTTGGCGGTTTAAATATTTCAAGCAATTGTTTGATGCTGGTATCGTAACTTTAGAAAGCATCTTTTACTGCATGACTCCTAAATCAGAAACGATTACATCAGTGCAGCAATATAGGAATGCAAAGAGATAGTCCTACGATGAAATCCTAATATAGCAAAGGGGCAATAGTAAAATAAAGTACTATCATGAAGAAGTTTTTATATAGCTTTTATAATTAAAATCCAGATGAGGACAATTGTTCCCAATTAAAAAATTGAGCATCGGAATACCATTTAGGAGTTCAGATAAGGGGAGTTGCGTTCACACGATTTTTCAAATGGCTTATGAATGCTGTCAGAATGAGGTGTTACTGAGGCACCAAGATTAAGATAATAGTATTGGGAGAACTGAAATCTCAGAGTTCTTGTATGCAACATGTAACAAATTAGACTTACAGAATTTGAATTTGACATAAAGATATTATTAAACGTTTATTAGACCATATTGATCCAGGGAATAAGCCGCTCGTCCTGTTGATGGTTTCGGCAATAGAGGTGCTATCAACGGTGCTAAGCACTGTACTTTTGGTTTTTAAGCGATCTATAACATTTGGTGAACGGTACCAGATGACTGGAAAACAGCATATGTAGTTCTCGGCCGGACCTAAATTTATAAGAAAGAGAGTAGCTTAGTGATACCATTCAGTTGAGGAAATTATGAGGCCGGCCAGTTAGCTTAACATCTCTGGGTTGTAAGGTTCTGGAAAAGTACGAAAATGTCATATAGAGAAAATGTAGGAAGATAACAAGGATGTGCTATGACTCCCAGCACGGTTTCAGAAAGGCTAGGTCATGTTCAGACAAACCTTTTAGAATTTATGGAACTAACATTACTGACTGCATTGACCGAGAAGATCCAATTGATATTATATATTTAGACGTTAGTAAAGCTTTTGATAAGGTTCCCCACATAAGCCTGATGAAAAAGGTATTGCAATGTGGTAATAGGGTGGAGTGGTACAGTGGTGGCATTAAAGAAGTGGTGCTGAAATGAGCCAAACACACGAGAGTGTGGTGAGCAACGATTAAGCCAATATCGACCCTAAATCATCATGGGAAATAGTGAAGTGACTAAGGCCCCCGTGTTCCACAGAGGTTTCAGTGCTCCGGGAGCTCTCATTAACACAATATTGTTTCCGCTAGCAGATTGATAATAAATATTAGACAGGACTTCACGAATTGCATGCCCACGCCGAATTGTCTATAGAGTTTAGAAGGCAGAACAGTGGGATAGCGTAGAAATGGCCACCTCAGTTGAGGATAGTGAAGGACTGCATAAAGTTCAACCACAAAATCACTCACCACCAACTTCTTGATGGTGGGCGGCCAGAATTAAGTGGCAAATGGATTTTCATAGTAAAAAGTTGTGGGGTGTTATGGTTCTTCACCTAGGTTTCTCCTATCAAATTTCACCAGAGTTTTTAACTACGATATAGAATGGGAGCGGCTTTGGAGTCTAATCCAGTGGACACAAGAAGAAACAGATTATAAGGTGTGATTAATAAGCAGGTGATTGAAGTAGCCCCGAATCAATGTTTGGAAGCTAGATATATAAAGAGCAAAATAGATCATAGATTTCTGCAGAATAAATCGCAGTTGTCTTGTTACTTAAGACAAAGCAAGCGGAGGCCCGTGAGAGAATAAGTAAAACTGCACGTCATCGAATAGCTTATGTTAAGGTCCAGAGCGCGCCGCCAGATAAAATCCCGCAAGTATTGTGCAGAAACAGTTTGGTGCCCCCTGTATTTCACACGAAAGCCTCCTAGATATCCCTTAGAGGAGTGCTAACATAGTAGGCAACTAGAGAACTGATTTTCTGGTTTAGGGGTAAGAGCTGAGGAGAGCTGAAGAGAGGAATGTTAATTTCTGAGAAAGGCGATTTCTCAGGAGCCCAACCAGCCGACATGATACAAATCTACGAGAAAAAGATACTTTACATCTTATTGCTAGAATATACCCAAGAGGACCAATAAATTTTTTATGAGCGGTAGCCTCACCGCATACCGCCATGACGAGGTGACCAGGGTGCGTTCAGTGAATAAAAGAAAAATTAAGAGAACCGAAGCATGCCATTCTTTGAGTATGAGGAAAGTCATGTGCGACCTTAACGAACTAGTCCCTACGGTGTTCGCAAAGAGAAAAATTTTGGTGGAAACAGAATACTGCAACAGAGGAGTGGTGCTTGAGTGGACCTGATTGCAAAGACATTTCCAAGAAGACGGTCTATGATTCGTGTTTATGGATGGGATTGAAGTGTGGTACTCAACATAACAAATAAAGATATTACTCACAAGCCTATTAATTGGCGCCCCTGCGTTTTTAGTCTCCCCTATGCCGGAGATTGAGCTACTAGCGTCCCTTATGTTTAGATGGCATGGTGACCATTAACTAAGTAGTATAATAAGTGCATGTGGATCGTAATGGGCTATCAATATTTAATAGTCATCATTAGTTTTGGACTAAAGTCCACAATTGGTAGTTTCGTTTGTGAGTTACAACAAAATATAAGAACGCAAGCCTAGCTCCCGGTGCTAATGTGCATTTTGTGCATGAGCCATGTTTGCTCCCTGGCTGGCTTAGCTGGGCGACAATGGGACAGTCTCGATAGGCCCATGTGGCTTTTTACTGTCTCTATATTCCTAATGTCCTAAAGAAAAAGGTATACCGTAGTCATAATGGGTGATTTTAATTTTCCTGGCATTCAATGGGATTCCTTGTCTAATATGGACCTAGTGTATATATATATATACAGGGTTCACACTTTCTGGAAAGTCAGGGAAGGTCAGGGAAAGTCAGAAAAAAAAAAAAAATTGGTCAGGGAAAGTCAGAGAAACGTTTTAAGATATGCTAAAAGTCAGGGAAATTCAAAAAAAAAGTCAGAGAAATTTTAAAATTTCCAAATACCACCATATGAGAAGGAAAGATCAACAAGTGAGCCAAGTTGCCTATTTCCTGATATATTCCTTTGGTTCTGCTTCTACTGTGAAAATGATAATTGTGAATAGAGATTTGACTCCTTAGCACTTAGCGGTGAAATGAAATATGGGAACTGCCGGCCAGCGAATGGACATTCCATAATCTACTTCTATCCTGCTTCTTTAATTTTAGTGTTTATCGGTTCTACTCGAGTGTACTAACCTACTTATCACGTGAGTTAACTGAATTCGTAGAGGGGTAAATTTCGCGATCGCAAGTATTCATCGCAATTTCGATAAGAAGGTCCCGATTGGTATATGTAGGGATGTGTTTTTAGCTGGTATGAGCTTCATGACTTAATCTGTTTATATTTATATACTTTTACGGGGATTGTATACTTTTGAGCATTTTTTTTCTTAATTTTTTGAGTGTTGATTGTAAGCTGATTTTGAGGCCAATTTTTTGATGAAAATTTTCTCATTGATGATATAATTAATAAAATTGACTTCAAACAAAAAAAAACTAAACTTAACGAACCTAGTAAGTCTGTTGGACGTTGCAGAACTGAACCCACTAGTTGTATGCAGAGTGTTGTGGTAAGAAGGACCTGAAGATAGTTCCAAGGTCATACTGAAAGTCTACAAAATATTTACATCTATGATAATATAGAGACCAATAAATTTTTATAGTAGAACATGGACAGGGTGACCAGGGGGCATAATAAGAAAATAAGAAGAAAGCATGCCATCTTGATATAAGAAAAGCATTCATTCAGTAAATAGGGTTTTTAAATTTTGGAATAGTCTGCCAGAGGGGGTTGTTGAGTGTGACCTCTGATCTGCAACATTAAGAAATGGTTAGATTCGTTTATGGATGGTTGCGTATCATATAATATATTGACAAAGCCAAATTGCGGCGTTTTATTATTAGCAGTTATTGTTAGAATGGCTCCTGTTGTTACCATTCCCACTAAGTTAATTAATGCAAGTAGGGATGATTCCACGAACAAGAATGGTACCCGTCAATAAGTGAAATGATCATTAGTTTTGGACTAAAGCCTATAAATATAGGTGGATTTGTACCGGTACAACAAATTGACAAAACCGCTCCAGCTGTGCTTTGAATGGATTATCATGACATTGTTTGTCCGTGGTAGTGCCGCAAGATGACTGAAGGAAGACAGTCTCATATTAGCCCATGTGGCTTTTTACTGTCTCTATATTCCTAATGGTCCTAAAATTTCCTAATGTCCTAATGTATGTAAAAAGAACTTTGTATCTCCCTAGTCTGAACCGGTAATATGGCCAACGCCTCAAGTCCCCGTAGAGTGTCCTCAGTCTATTTCGAAGAGGGAGAAAACTCATTTGAATATAATATAATCAGAAGGACCCTAACAAGCACAGGATCCGAAGCCATCATTGAAAAAAAACGTTTTTGCGTATGTGTTCTAATATACAAAATGATTAGTTGAAAGTGTGTTCCGTGCCCACTGATATATATGAATATCCATTCCCTATGCTCTCAAACTTCTAATCATAACAGCAACCCAGATCCTCGTAATGACCCCCTGAGAATGTTCCCAATTACAAGCCAGTGAACCAAACGCCAAAGAGACCAGTATCAATCAGTTTTCATCTTTTTGCATTAAAGATGATGTTACAAGATCTGAAATACTATGGGCATTAAAGGTGGGCTAAGGTGATATAAGTCTCCCTTATAGACTCCTCCTTGTGGGGTATACGGAATGAACTAAAAGAGTGCCGGGAGGCGAAGGCTCTTTTGGAAGCTCCAAAAGAGACTTCTGTGCAGATGTACTACAGGAAGCAGAATTATCCAAAGTTCCCAGATAAGTTCCAGATAGCTGCTGTAGCTTCAAATTTTAAAAATGGGTCCCTGATGAAATGAAATATGTGATTAACCACTTGGACTTGCTCCTTAATTTCAAAGAAGCCAAAAGCCCAATACACTCTACTTTGCAGCGAAGCTCATTTAACGAATTAAAATTTCAAAATATTTTTTGTTTGATGTCTTTCTAAGAGACTTATTAGTTTTTTTTCTTCTATTGTACCTGGAAATCAATGTTATGTTGATGTGGCCAAAAACTTATTAAAAAGTGAATTTCGCATGGAAATGGGACAGGGGAAGGAGGGTTTTTGTATAAATTAAGGCAATTTTAGTGGAGAACTGAAAGGACTTAAGTCTGATTTCTCAAAGAACAGTGCCAATGCTATAAGATCTCATGAAAGTATTCATAAAGTTCCTACACTCAAAAAAGTTGACAAATGTAAGAGCTGCCCCATAGGAGATATGAAGAACATCTCAAAGAGGCAAAACAGAACCAAAAAGAAGAAGAGAATAAAAAGGTTGAAAAAAAGAAAAATTATCCATACAGATCTACAAACTTGAAGGTGACGAAGAGAAAGATTTAAAACTGAAAGCCTTTGACAGAAGAAGACGCTATAAAATCCAAAAAATTTCAGATGCTTGAGAAGAAAAAGTTAACTAAATCTCCCCATTTAGAACTTTTGTGATCACAGTGGACGTTATTCACCTAGGCTATTAATGTAAACTTTTAATTTATTTTCTTTTTGTATTTGGAAAAAATAAAAAAAGGAGTGCGTTGGATAGTTATGGGGAAGGTATAGGCTGATTACTATAAAAAAAAAATATATTTTTTAAATTCATCCATGATGATGAACAGCTTTCTTAAAGTAAATTTTCAATATTTAATGTATGAACGAGTGTAAAAAAACAGACAATAAGATTAATAGATAATTTAATAGACAAAAATAGCAAACACGCTGGTCAGGGAAAATTTGCGGATTTGGTCAGGGAAAGTCAGGGAAATCAAATTCAAAATTTCAGTGTGAACCCTGTGGTAGACTATAAGACATTTGTTTAATGTTTTTTATACATATCTTTCTTCTATCTAGTGTAAGGATAAAAAAAAAGTTCACGTGAAATGTGCGTACATACTCGATATATATATATAAAAAAAAATAAAAAAAAATGCCTATTTTGTTAAAAAGTGCAATTATTATTGTTATTACTATTAATAGTTATTAAAATTGATTTGTCATAAATAAATTATAATATTTGGTGAAAAATTTTCGTCAAAAAAGTGCACGTGAGAATGCGCGTTTACTATTAGTGCTGTTGCCTACTCGTTAATATCAAATGCCATTTAGGTCGTATAAGGCTTGAATTATTATTGACTTACTATGTATGAAAAGACCGTATTAAGAATTATTGATGCATAATAATAACGCATTTTTGTTTTCCCATGGTTATTAGCCATTAAAACGATTTAAATAAAAAAATTTTCAAGACAAAAAAATCACACGTCAAGTAATGTTAAATAAAAATGATAAAGAGAAACTTGCGTTTTTCAATCCAAATTAATTCCCTTATTATTTAATATTATCAAATAGACTTGCTATCCACCGAATTTAATTTATAATTAGATTTATTGTCGTATCTATTAGCACAAAAAGAAATAATATTTAATGACTGGCTTTCCCCCGACACCACTGACCGGTTTTTCCCTCGAATTCAATTTTTTGAAAAAAAGATGAGTGAAGTTTTCAAAAATTTTTTTAAAAGATATTCATTTCGAGATTTTTATTATTTTTCATTATTCTAAAAATTAAGGAAACTCGTCACCATGTGAGAAAAAACTACCTTGAAGCTATAGATGTAACTTTTGAACCAATTGTTGCCACGATCTCCTCCTCAATGATGCGTCAATAAGAAAAAATAAAAACCGTGATGGATGTTGCAACTTGGAACCCGCCCACTTTCCCCCGCACTCTTTACAACTGTAGTCTTATGGTTAATATCCCATTGAGCCACCCAAAGAGAATATTATTGTAATAATTTAGAATGAGCAACGCGAGAGAGAAAGACCCCGTATAGCTATACAATATCACTTTATTGTCGACAATTATTACTATATTGTTAAAAGTTAAGTGTCAATTGTTCAGGCGAGACTTCCATAAATCATTGCGATGTAGATTAAGCTTACCTCACTGCCATATATCAAAATACATCCCAAATTAAACAGTAATCCCAATATACCACCCCAAATAAACCCACAGGGCAACCGTAAAAGCATCGGAAACTTGAACAACAAAAGAGTAAGCAGTACCCCTAAATATTGATCAGTTGCCAAAGTAGTGAACAAGTAATCTATACAAAGGTCCATTTGCTGGAGGCGTGAAAGAAAGTAATGCCGGTTGATAACAGCCCAAATAATTTATCCACAAAACTTTGGGATACAGGTTTGTGTTATTTCTATGACAGTTCTCAATAGACTCATTGTCTTATAGCTATCTGTATTTCCTTTCGCGTAAATAATGATAGAATCGATGAAACCTCTGGATAGGACTGGGCTGCATTTTTCTTTTCAACCCGAATGGATTCTTGTATACTCAAAGAGGCCCAAAGGGGGATTTACAGCGTGTCTGGGCGTCCTCCCGAGCACCGGATCTGAATGGAGGCTTCGAAAATTAAGTCCCCCAAAGAAAACTGTTGGTGCCCAGAGTGGGAATTGAACTTGTATATGCCCGGTCGTACCTAATCTAAGTGATTGAATTCTATATCCTTATTATTGATTACTCGCTTCTATATAATTTTATGGTTTGATTTTTATAGTGTTTAGTGAGCCCAAGATGTAAATAAGCATTTAATTTCAAGATTATAGCTCCAAAACTCATTCCCTAAAATGCAAAACATTTTTTTAGCAACAGCAACAGCTATATGAATTATACCAATGATTACACTTCATCCCTCAATCGCCTCTAGCTTGGATACCACACTATATGACCATCCTTATTTTATTAATATTTATAGGGATTATTATCCTAATTAGTTATTATATTTGATTTATTAATTGATATTATCTATGTGAGTTGGAAGAAGGAATTAAGAATCGAAAACTTTCACTGGATGATAATTATGAATAATATTCATCATTGTCTGACACTTTTATCAAGAGAGAAGGGTGGTGCACTTACACAATTTTTTAATCCGTATATTTGTTTATGAAGATTCATATGATTTGAGGCCGTAAAGCATATAGTTTACAAAAGCTTCATGCTCAAGAGAACTGTTATGATGATGAGCATGCCACGAAATTTAAGATTTGCACCAAAAACTATGCTGCACATGTGAATACCTCGGCTTGCTAGGTCACACCTTGAGCTTATACCTCAGTATGCTTGTATAAATTAACGGAGGATAGATTAGTTTTTTTTTATGGAATTTTGCTCTACAAACTGAGGTTAAAAAATTAATTTTTCCAGTATCAGATTCTAATAGGGCACAAAAGTTGCATATTTGTATGGTCACTATGCTAATCAACTAAACATTAATAAAAAAAATTCATATTTTTGCATCTTCAGTTCGCGCAAAGGGCCTAAAGTTTTGAAAAATGACAAAAACACTAAATTTTACCATTATGCTCAAAATATATGGGTAAGGTATTTTGGTTTTGAAATAGTCTTATCATTACTTGCAATTTACATTGCATGGATTGGACAGGAAAATTATTATTCCCAAAAACCAAGAAAAACCATGCGACTTAACGACTTTTTAAGAGAGTTCATGCAAAGGCCTAGAAATGTGTAGGAATCTTAGTTTCATGAAGAGCAAAGGAGCCAATTAAAAGCAAGGAAATCTCTGCAGCGTTTGAAAATAATAGTAATAAGTGATTAGAGAGATGAGATAGATGTGGAAACCTTAATGCATGTATTAAATTAGACTTACAGAATTTGAAATAGAGATAAAAGATATTAAATCTTTACTGTACCATATTGACCCAAGCAAAAGCCTCCAGTTCCTGATTGGTACATATGGAACCGAAAATTCGTAAGAAGGACGGGGTAGTAGCCCCCACTCCTTCGGACAAGCACGAATGAATAATTGCCTGTATTTTATAAGCCCATATCCCCTTGTAAAGACATCCGCGTAGGAATGACCCCGTCTGAGAGTGCCATTATACGACTGGCGAAAAAAACAGCATATGTTGTGCCTATTAGTTATAAGAAATTAAGTAAGTAACCACGTTTCCAGGAAGAAACTTTAAAGTAGGCCAGGTAGCTATACATACTCTGTTTGTAAAACGCTTTTGGAAAAGTTACGAGAAAGTCATAGGAAGACAGTATGTGAAGATAAACCTAGACTACTGAATTATAATCTGCCAAAGCATAAATGGGTCTTAGAAAGAATAGGTTCACTGACCACGCTCACCAGCGCTTTAGAATGTTTATGCGCAACCTACATTATGCGTTTACGGCATCCCCTCTGGCCAAGTATACCCCCCACGTTAATAATCTGAGAATATATTTGACTCAGAAAACAAAAGCTTTTGATATTAAGGTTCCCCACATAAGGCTGATAAAAAAGTATATGCCCAACCACCCGGGACTGCCGTGTCGGAGTGAACCCAATAAGTGGAGTGGCTACATTTCCCTAGAAGCGATATCCTAATAAGAACCCCACGACACTTCAAATACCTCGAATAGTGAATTGTTTTGAAATATCATTTTCAGTCATCATGCAACTAAATTGAAGTACCGTACCTAGATGCTATTTAAAACCAAAATACGTTACCTGTATATTTTGAGTGTGAAGGTAAAATTTGGTGTTTTTGTAATTTTTCAAAACTTTAGTTCCTTTCCGAGAACTGAAGATGCAAAAATATGAATTTTTTTTTATTAATGTTTAGTTGATTAGCATACAAATTTGCAACATTTGCGATCTATTAGAATTTGATACTCAAAAATTGATATTTTCGCTCCACCCTACTGTATAGGAATCATTTTAATTCATTCTGTACTTAATAGGAAATCTATTTGTTACTACTGCTGCTCTTTTGTTTAATTAAAGTTATTATGCATATGGGTATGAAACTATAAACAGGGAAGAAAGTAGCTGGATAGAGAAACTTCTTTTTTAATTATTCAAACTAATTTTATACCTTCGCAGGATATATAAAATTATGTATAGCTACATAAAGTATGTATTTTTATTTTGCTCTTTTTATAGTTTGAAATATACAAGATTACAAAACAAGAAAAAAATGTACGAGAAGCTGCAAATTGTTTAAGCACTCTGTAAGTAATGATCCCATTGGGAAATTTTTTATTTCCATTATTCCAATGTTTACTTTTTATTAAAATATTAAAAGGAAATTTTTTTTTTTTAATTAGGCACTATTTTAGCGAAATTTTCAAACCTTTCATAATAGTATTCCAAATATTTTATAAATAACATTTTATAGATATTTTAAGAAGGCTTACTCATATGTTTTGTCTAAATTCTGTTTTGATAAGCTACCATAAGGTTAAATAACCATCAATTTTATTAATATTTCATTAAAACATTAAAAGGAAAAAAAAATGTAATTAGGCACTATTTTATTGTAATTTTCAAATCTCACACAATATTATTCAAAATATTTTATAAATAACATTTTATAGGTTATTTATCATATAATATAGCTATAGATAGATGATCACAGTTTTCTCTAAATTCCATTTTCGTGCCCACTGAGACCCGTGAGTGTTCAGAAATATAAAAATATATCTATTTTAATTTCTTTAGTAATAAATAGAATAGAATAGTAAAGCTAATAATTAGATATTAATAATTTTTTATAACAAATATATAAAAGCTAATCTGGTCAGTATTTAGTCATGAGATAGTATGTGAATATTTTGCAAGACTAAACTTTTCTTCAAGGCTCATTTTCTTAAATTTATTTTTACAAATATAAAACTATTAGCGTTCTAATCTAACATGAATTCATATTATTATAACAACATAATATACCTTTTAGATCTATTAATAATTACACCTTATTCATGTAATATAGAGCATCGAGCCTGGAGGCCGAGCAGCCTCTTTTTTTTGTCTGCTCCGACTCCAGGTCCCCTAAAATGTCGCCTTCCGTCGCCCGCGACAAGTCACACGCCGACTGAGATGTTCTCTATACCATGTATTCTCTGTTGCCTTCCATAGTTCACTTATATCAAAATAGATTTACTGCCTTGCCGAGAGCCTACTTTTCGCCCAGGCTACCAACATTAACCCTTTGAACAAGCCCCACAGAGCTCAGTCCGCTCCGCAGCCTGATATGAATTCACACCCCATTTAAAAATATAAATTAGTAAAATTAGAAAGAATCGATAACATTATTATGGTCTTTTAATTACAATCGTGATACACATTAGAAAGAAAAAATATATAAATATCAATATTATATGTCTTAGAGAACACCTAACCCAAGACCCTGAAATTAAATTGAGAAACAATAAGAAGAGACAAATAAAAAATGAGCAAATACATTAAAAACAGATGCAATTAAAAAAGGACAAATGAAATTAAAAGAAAGGACATGCAAATAAAATGAAGGACAGATGGAAATAAAAAGGACATATGAAATAAGAAAAAGACTATCTAAAGGGAAAAACGGTAAATATTAACTAAACCTCGATGAGTTCCATGCAATATTCTCTATGCTCCTATCCTATAAAAGTAAAAAAAAAAGAGGTTTAATCTTCAGGTTAACAAGCTAATATAATTCAGAATATGGCGACACAAAACTCTGCCGAGAGTGAGCGAGCATAGAATAGTCCCTTACTCAGGCTACCATGCACAGAGATACTTTTTATTAAGGTCGATCTTGCAAATGTTTCTGCCACTCTACTGCTTGACTATATAAATGTCAAATTTCAATTACTTTTAGTTCAATTCTCAACATGCATCTTTAAAATGAAGATTGGCTTAAATACTTTCTAATGAAAAAAAACTGCGAATTAGCTTACTAAACGATTTTGCCTATCTATTCTTTTACCAAAAATAATTTCACTCGATACATGTAATCCTGTATACATGTTGATCTATAACACAAAGCTAACTCACGCTAATTCACCACTAACTATCTGTATAGTTATGATGCATTCATAATAAGAAACATATTAATACAAGTTTTTTATCACACCAAAAGATACTAGACTAACGAGTATATGAGTAGTGTGCTAATTCTAAAAACCTGAAAAACTATATAACCACCAGCAAAGAATAATAAGATGATTATCATTCATTGGTTAAATTAATGTATTTCACTTATCACAATAACAATTTAAATTATTTTTAATTCTAAATTTAAGTTGTGCAAACAAATCTAAAATAAAATATGTTTCTTATTACCATAACTAATATTATATTTTTAAGAAATTTGAACTAAAATTACAAAATATTATAATTATTATGGCAATTTTATGTACCCCTAAATTTCTACCAAATACCAGTTGATTAGGGGCATAACTATGCTCATTCATATTAGAGGTAATAAATATAAAGAAAAAAAAACCTTAGGAACTAGTTCTAAGACTAGCTTCTCACTGTTCTCAATAATAATTATAAGCAAAATGAATATATTTGTTATATGTATATATAGAATGTTCAGATGTATATATTTTCTTTTTTTTAAAGTAAAAAATCGATGTCTGATAACTCGTGCAGCTAGAAATTTTAAAAATGAACCTTAGTATAGTATAGAAAGCTCCTTACGATAGTCATACTAATCCTAAGTCAGTGAAGTGTTTAAATAAATATCTACCTAGTAATTATTAGATCAAATATCTAATAAATAGACAATAATTTAAATAATATCTAAATTAAAATAAATAAATAACATAAATTAACCACATATAATGATATTCTCATTTATTTTGCGAAGAATAATAAAAAGAGTTTAATGAAATTTATAAAATACCTTTGATCTTAAGATGCATACGAAATACGATATGCAGACCATATTAAGCACTTATAACATGCACAAATATTCTTTGGATGCCATAAACGACTTCTTTCTGTCTTTGCTTCCAAAAAAAGTTTAATTCGTTCACATCGCGTTTAAATTACTTAAGACTTGGTAATTATAATCCACTGTAAATATAAAATATACAAAATATAAATAAAAATATAAAACATACACAAAAAAAAAAAAATTCATAATATTAACTATTCCTGAATATTGACCTTAATAAGAACAGAAGATATATACACACTTACCCTCTTATGATCACAATATATATCGTATGTACAAGTATTTATCATTGATCATTAGATCAGAATAAATTTCTTTAATATTTTGTCATATAAAAATCTCTTGTTGTAAAGATTCTGGAAAATATAATTTCACAAATGTTAAAAAAAAAAATATTTTTAATAAATTGTTATTTAATGCCCTTTTGCTGCAAAAGTAACAACAGTCAGAGATTTATAGGTTGATAACTCGAACTTAATGTAAATAATATGCATGAAATTCATGCATAAACTAAGGAAAAAATGCTTTGATAAAAAAAAAAAACACAATTACATATGTAAAATATTTTCCATAAATACTTTCCTTACTAGGGACTTTTAAAAGTAATTTAAAGTATGTATGTTCTTATTTTCCTCTTGTCCCCAAGATTGGGGGTAAGCTGTACAAGGCATCGGAAAAGAAAAGCATGACATAAGTAAGCAAGTCGAAAAAGAAGCCCAGCCTTACCGCCTCCTCTGTACCATTAATTAGGTGAGAGCTCGTCACAGACAGAAAACCACCCTAGAGCATCAAGGACCGCGCACCCTCCACTATGTAATCCCAAACCATGCCCTCATACAAAACCACGCCATCTCCGATCATGCACCTTTATTCTCCCATCTGCCAAACTCACTAGTTCTCGCCCTTCAGACATTCGCTTCACCGACATCAATCCACTTTCCTCTTCGGTCTCCCAGCGGTCGGTTCCCAACACACTCCCACTATACATCCGCCTAACCAACCGCTATCATCTATCCTTCTCCCACATGACCAACCATTCAACATACTTCATTATTCCCTCTCATACCCCTTTTCTTCACACCAACAACTCTCTAATACGTGCATTCCTCACTTTATTAATTCTTTTCAGACACCTAGCTGCCCCTAAGATTGTCCATCTGGAACACATTGAACTTTTAACTATACTTCTTATGCCAGGACCAAGTCTCACTACCAATTCAATACACAGGTAACAACATACCCTCAGTTAAGACCCTAGCACATCAAGACTAGTCCCTTTACATTCACCAACGATTTAATTGCACCAGCAACCTTCCTGCCCATTCACAACTTTCCTATACACTCTGCATCAACCGTTCCCTCTTCATCCAACACATACCCTAAATATTTCAAAAACTCAGACACTGCTCCAGCTGCTGATCACTAACATAACTTCACACTGAGACTGTCCTCACTTACCACAACCAAACCCTTACTCTTATCTACGTTTACTTTCAAACCTCCTTTTAATATTACCCTGCCAAATCTCTCTACCAATCCTCTCAAACTCTCTTCAGATTCGCCACACAAACCAAATCATCCGCAATAATAGTAGGCACCCTCCACTCCTCTCCATCAATTTCTAAAACCATTATCCTGCCATCCCCACCTCGAATTCGTTCATAACCCCATCCAAATATATAAATTGAATAACCAAGAACATAACACAACCCTAGTCTCCCACTCCGCTATTAATTGCCTAAACACAATCACCATTGACACCATATATATATATATAATATATAATATAATATATAATATATATATATATTATATATTATATATAATATATATAATATATTATAATATATATATATATAAATATATATATTATAACATATATATAAAAGTTATATATAATATATATATATATTATAGATATATATATATATATAATATATATATAATAAATAATAATATTATATATATATATATATATAGATATATATAAAAGTATATAATATATATTAATATATTTATATATATATAATATTATATATATATTATATATATATATATATATACATATATAAATATATATATATTAATATATCTTAATATAAAACGTATATAATATATATATTATATATAATATATATATAATTATATCTATAATTAAATATATTTAATTATAATAATTATATATATATAAATATATAATATATATATATATATATTATATGATATACACACCACACCACACAATTTACGCACCGAAATTATAACAAAATACAAAAGTAGTGGTGTTAATGTCAAATAATTTTCTCACAGTTTACAGGTTTTCGTAATTATAGTATAAAGTGTGTAAAGTTCAATAACGTTATTAAATAATAAGGTTTCAACACAGAACATTGAAACTATCAAAGTTCTTACAAACAATTTCCACAAATACTAGCCCCAAAACATACAGAATTAATATATTATCCCAAGTTTAAAAAAAATAATGTTTTACCAGAAAGTGAAAGGAAAAATTTGAAAGCAATGTTGTTTAGAGCTTTTTTCCAGAATTGTTATTTCAAAAATTTTCTTCTTTCCCACCGCATTCAACTCTTGAAATGTACTAAAAACCGAAAAAAAAGATATAATAATAGAAATTCTTTTTCTTCAAATACTTTATTACATATTACTTAGTTAAATGGAAATCAGACCAAAAGGCTCAACATTGAAAGTCAGAATGCGCTAAAGTTATCAAGCCACAATTTTTATGTTTTGTATTATTGCCACATTTACACAAATCTTGTGAGTTGACATCTAATAATTACAACATTCTCCTCCATATTGAGAATCTCTTATCAACCTTTTTTACCTATATAATGAAATACCTCTGCTCTATCTCTTATTTCAACAAATGTGTGCTAATAATAGAATATCATATTCTTTTTTTATTAAAAATGGTCTGTATGATAAATTTTTATTACACTTCTTGCTCTCTTACTTTACCGTATGTGTAGCTAGCTCAAAATTGTGCAATGATTCACCTATAATCATTACCACGAAACCATATTAAGAGATATATTTACTCCTTATAAAAGATTATCTCACTCAAAGCTAGATTATTTAAATTCAATAGCGCATTTCTTCATTTTACATAATCAAATACACTTTTACAAAATTATATACATAAAACAGTTACCGTTTATTAATTTAATTATAATATGTAACAATGTCATAAACTATATTGTATGTTGGAATACTGCTTAGTCTAGATAATAGGCACATGATGCAGTTGAACCATAAACTGTAAATAATTATAAGATGGCGACACAAAGCCTTGCGAGAAAGCAGGATATCGTAGTGTGAAGTGAGTGACGATCTTATCGGCCATGCCGAGGAGAGTCAAAACTTCCTTTTTGATTTGATCCACTTAATGAAATATTACTATAGGTTTACACTGGACTAGTTGTTTAGAAAAATTGTTCATATATATATTGTCTTCAAACAAAATCAGTTTTTTACATGTGCCTATATCAACATATGCTACTATGTATCAAATTTGGAATATAGATGGGTCGAGGCACTTAAGGCGAGATTTACGGAAGAATAAATATATAAATTCTCAATGTTTCTAATACTTGCTTTAAAGATAAAATATCATGTA
Organism: Trachelipus rathkii; assembly: GCA_015478945.1. NCBI lineage: Eukaryota > Metazoa > Arthropoda > Malacostraca > Isopoda > Trachelipodidae > Trachelipus > Trachelipus rathkii. The sequence goes on along the minus strand of JABUQX010026552.1, from coordinate 6,087 downwards.
CTAATACATCGATATAACAAATCTTATAATATGTGTCTAAATATGGTAAATCAAATAAGCCACAAATTTTTACCACATCACTATATAAACATTAAGACGAGATTATAAAGATGAACTCGAAACTTTACTCCAGTTATCTTACAGCAAAACGAACAAGAACAACTCATGTAGATTAATTGAATAGTCGTTAAAAAATTCTTCTTCTGATAATTAAGAACAATCCAAGAAAATACGTTAGGTTTTCCAAATTTACAAGACAAAAATTAAAAAAAATGAATCTTTTGTTCAATTTACACTTACTAATCAAAAAATATGTTTATAATTGATTAACTTTAATCATCAAGTAGGAGCGAATTCCCAAATAATATAATAAATAGAACTAAAGTCGTGGTAAGTAACCCTAAAATTTAACAAAAGTATAGACTAAGGGAGCGCCTGATATTTTATATTATATATGAGCGATATAAACTTGTTTAGAATTTTTTGATTAAATTCGAACGTGACTTAAATCATTTAGATATACCAAAAAAAATTATAGGAGTATTCTGAAAAAATGCAGATTACTATTCTTACAAACTATTGCGATAGACAATGCACAACAAGAAGTAAAAAAACATCACACATATAAGTCTCTAAAAATGATAGAAAATCAATGCCGCTATATATAGTAACATTAGTCTCTAACGACTAGCTCGATGCCATACTTTCTGAGAGTTGTTGCAATATGGCAAAAAGAAATAGGCCTTAGTATTATTATATTATAGCAAAGCTAAATGCACAAGTGATATGAAATCCCACAGTTTACTAAGACAAATAAAGTATAAGAGTTATAAAAAGAGTTATTCATATCAACAAAACTATTTACTAGAAGCCAAAAGCAGATAAATGGTTATGTTCGCCATTTTAAGAGCCGAGAAATATATTCTAAACTATGCTATATATAATATAACAATATCTGAAGGAATTCTTCACGAGAGGTATATAGAGGTGATTTATTACTATAACTAGCGTAGGGAAAAAACGTGTATTATTTATTTAAACTGTAATAAGCCAATGAAAGATTTCACTAAAGTCTTCCGTATCTGTGTTTACGTTACAAATAATAGTTCATATAATTAATGTATATAATGTTCGGCCATTTTGAGGCGAGAATAAATCTTATATAGACCGGAGCATTACACAAATACTACATGCTCAAGTAAGGCAATTTTTATATACTATAATAAGATGAGTTCTTATGCATGTCTCTTAGTTCAGAGACTATTAAAAATTTACCAGTAGCTGTTATCTGATTAGTCATCATATATTATAGGGAAATTTTATTAAGATTTGCAATAATAAAGAAAAACGAATTCTAAAACAATTACGAAAAACAATTAGTTCAATCTTCTCGCAGCACAATCTAGTTTGTCTTATCATATTCGTCATTTGGAGGATTGCTGTATGCTTGCATGATCTTTTCAATATATACGTGTGATTAATTAATAATTATTTATAATAAGACACATACGTAAACGATTATAAAAATGACAAATCAATAATTGTACTAATGACATTTAAACAAATTAAACTATTCAACCTTTATGGTAGGGTGTAATTAAAAACAAGGTAAAACTATAACCACAAACAAATATAAATTAGCTCTATTTTAACTTACAAACTTATAAAATTTAAATTTTAATCTAACTTCACGTTGTGCAAACAAATATAAAATAAATAAATAAATGTTTCTGTATTACCATAAAATATATTTTGCATTGCTAAATACAAAATGATTAATTTTATGGCAAATTAATCTCCCCTAATTTCTTCCAAATAGGTGAGAAATCACAAATTTGGCTTCATATAAGGGTATAAATAAGGGTATAAATAAGAACAAAAAAAGCGCTTAGGAACTAGTTCCAAGACTAGCTTATTCCCTATCCCATGAAATTAATAAGCAAAGTAATTTTAACCACAAAGATTTTTCGATTTTTTTCTTTTTTTTTTAAAGATTAAAAATGACCATTATCTTTATACATGTATGAACTTACCTTTAAAATAATAGTAAGGAGAAAATCGAAATAAATGCAGTCAAGTCAAGAGAGTGCTTAATCAATAAAGTTGACCAACAAAGACCTGAAATTTTAATTGAAGATGAATGAAACAATATTTCAGCAAATTCATTATTAACATTTATTAATAGAAAAAAAAAGAACATTCACACGAATCTTTAACATAGCTAGAGAAACAATTGAAGTGACAAAATGTTTGATTAATCCTATTAAAAGTAAATTCATTTATGTGTATGAGAAAATATAAAAAAGAAATGAAAGTTTCAGTTGTCATCAGTCCGAAGTTTTTTCCCTGAGGTTGATACTTGTCATATGAAAGACAAGATAATAAATAAAGGATTCAGTGGTTGGCTGTATTGGATTTTCATGTAAATAAAGGATTCAGTAATTGGCTGTATTGGATTTTCATGTAAATAAAGGATTCAGTAATTGGCAGGAATCATAGGAAAAAGGTCTCCGCCTATTATCGTTAATTTCCAAAGTCCAGTGGCATTTATCAAAATTTTTAGGATTAGATGAGGGTGACTTCTCAGAGTAAAAAAAAGACAAGAGCTTCACAAATATGATTTGAGTTCAAATTCTACAAACATGCGAGCGATGTCTAACTTAAATATATGAGGAGTGCAAGATTGATAAGCGGACTAATCGAGAAAAAAAGAAAACTGCTAAATTAGCTGCTCACATAAACCATCCTATTTTAAGAAAATACAAAATAATTCTTGTGCATTGACTCTATGACAATATAAATAACCTCTAATTAGGCTCTACCAATCGACATAATCCATTCTAAATGACTACATATACAAGTTTTTTCATCACACAAAAAGAACATGCGCGAGTATAATGGGGTAGTTGAGTGTCAAAGATAGAACCTCACGATTAAAACTCGAGTAACAACCTAAGAAACAAATGTAAAAACTATTGATTCAATTATTCATCTTATACACAAATACTATTCTAAAATAATAAATGGAATCTATAATAATAGTCAAGACTTCAAGTGTCAGTCGAGCCGAGAACAAGACTATATACAAGATAAAATAAGTGAAGCACAATATTCCTGTAGTCCATAGCCAACTTATATATTTCTTGCCAAACTCACAATGAAATAATTCACTTAATAGTGCAAATCATGCCTTTTTTTTGATTTGTTTCCATTTACGCGAATAAGAATATGACAGAGGATGCATCGAGTAGATGCACATACAGAAATATTAGAGCTTCATATAAATTTGTGTGTATAAAGAAAAAGACCAACCTCTCTTGATAAGTTATGGATCTAGAGTATCCAAGACCAATCAGTGATATCCCAATAACTTCCAATAAAAGACAAATTATACAAAATAGAAATCATTTATTCTCGATTCATCTTACTAAGTAAAACATGTGTGAGAGTAGAGTTGCGTTATCTCTTTTAATAAAACCACGTTATATAGATGTCACATTAACAAGTTTGTAGACCAAGTTATGTGGTTTTGTCTGTTCATCTTTACACTATTTTAATTCTTTAAAATTTATTTTGTCAGATAAATAGAATTAATAGCGAAAAACACGAAATGCTATACTGAGTAGATTGACCCTATAAGTCAAAGCGAGTGCTTAACCACATTTAAGGAATCAAAATTTAATGTGTTTAAACGCAACAAAGACCTGAATAATTAATAGATAGAATGGATAACTAAATATCAGCAAATTTCTACAAAGTGAACATTTATAAATCTAGAGAAAAGATTCGTACCAATTCAAACATGCTAAAGTAATTAAGAATTGGTAAATAATAATAGCGTAATATGCAAATAAAATATATTAAGAAAAAATAAAATACTGCTGCTATTTTATTAAGAGAAACAATTATCGATTAAATTATAAAAATATAAACAGATATTAGTTTCGTCAGAAATTTCATAAAATAAACAGATCGAAGCTCCATATCAAGTTAAAGAAAAAATAAAAGTTTTAAATTTTATTAACTAACAAGAAATTCATATTGTATAACTGGCATACATAAAAACTCATGGACGTTAAGAGAGCATAGAAGTAATATATATATAGAAGAGAAAGTCTTTATTTGGATATACACAACGTTTCGGAAATTAACACAAATGAAATTACAAGATGATAGGAAATTATTTAAATTTTATAGATGTATTAGTATCATATAAGAAAAATAAAATAAAACTGTAAAATACATAGATAGAAATAGTCAAATTTTTGATCAAATATTTATATAGACTTAGTAGAAATGGTTAAAACGTATCCATCCAAGACCAGCCAACTTTCGTAGAAGAGAATGTTGATCAGCTAAAGATACACTTTGACTAATATAGATAGCAATGGAGAAAAACTGCGACGGCTAGATAAGATATTAGTTGTCACGCCCAATTTGCGCCTAGAAATCGAAGTTACTGAGAAGAAACACTTATCAATAAACGACAAACAGAAACAAATCCATAAAATGTTGAATGAAAAATGAGTTGATGCGAGTTTTATACAAAATAAGGTATCTAATATATACCCAGGTCATTCCATATCGTAGAATTCTATATCATCAATTCAAACTGATTCACGTACCAATATACAATTTTATGCACACCAATAAAAAGTGAGCATCTATGTAAAGTAAGTCGATGAATCTAAAAATCACCCCAGCGAAAACTATTCACCCAAAGTCAAAAATTAAAATGTTTCAATTTACTATCTATCACATATACTATAATAAGATATGAGATCTAATAATTCACCTTTATATATCTACACCGCCTACAATTGGGATATGTTTGTGATAGCTAATACTTATATGTAATAAAAAAAATAGATACAAATGTTTCTGTTAAATCACCATCAAAACCATATGATTGAATACTAATTTTTATTTACTATATGTTAATTTGGATTATTGTTGACAAGATTAATCTCCCCAAATTATCTTCTCCAAATTAGGAGTGAATCACAAATTGGCTCATATAAGGATATAAAAAGAAAAAAAAAAGCGCTCAACTAGGCTAAGATACTTATTCTTCACATGAAATTAAATCGCAAAGTAATTTTGACTATATACAAAGATTCTGTCATACAACCTGCTTATATATTCTTATAAATTTATGAATAAAACAAATCTATTTAATATATTTGTTACAGTCATAAGAGTACTTGAATCCAGTTCGACCATGAGGACGGTATTTTCATGATGTGGCAACTCCATAACCCTACCGATGCAGGATAGTAATATGGTCTCCTCAGCGATTTTCGGAGAATACTTATAAGGAGGAAATAGGCCCGAGCTTAGACATCAATGCCAAAAAATAAGATCAAGGTCAAGGGAGGAGTAAGCAAAAAAAGAGCAAAAGATTAAAGATGTCTAGTCTATGTTCATAATATGCAAAGATGAGATACTTATGATACATCAGAAATTATAATAATGGAGGATTTTCTGTTTCATTTGCTTTCCTTTTTTGTTAGACAAATATTTGACAATTTAGTGTAGAAAGAGTTGTAACTGAGAAAATTATGCTACTATGATATATTATTTATAATTTTATTCTATTGAAGTTAAATCACTTAATATACAAATCATTAAAATATAGCATATTATTAGTAAAAAAATTAAAAAAATCAAAAGCAAAAAATCATTATTTTTGGAGCAAAAAATCAAGTGAAAAAATCGGTTTAAAAAAAATCAATTTGATTTTATCCCGGCCAGATCCACTAGTTTCAGTATATAGTAGCAATTTATAACAAGTTAAGCATATTTAATAATTTTAAAAAAAAAAAAAATCTATACACACGAAAGCTTATTAAACATTACGAAAATAAAATCACCTAACTATTAAATTATAAATTGATAAATATAGAACTATTATAGAAGGGAAAATTCTTTATAGTATTAATTAACAAATTAGTCAAAACTTCCAATAATAATAATATTTACACTCATATACGTACATAAAAATAGTAATGTAATATATAAAAGTATTATAATTTTTAATTATTAAAAGATAATTTAATCTAATGACGAGGTAATACTACCAACACA
>JABUQX010026551.1:30000-71815 GCA_015478945.1 Trachelipus rathkii | reverse complement strand
CGATATATATATTAATATATATATATATAATAATATATATTAATATTATAATATATATATTAATTATATATATATATATATATATATATATATATATTAATATATATATTATATATATATATATATATATATTATATTATATATATATATTAATATATATATATATATTAATATAATATAATTTATATATTTGCTGATAGTCTTGTTCAAATATTATAATATACAAACTCAAATGAAATTAAATATTAATATTTATATATATATATAATATAATAAATTATATTATTATATTAATATATATAATATATTAAATATATATATATATATATATATATATAATATATATATATATATATTAGTAAATCTAGGTTGATGTGTTATGTAGTTTGTCACTCTACATAAGCTGCAACATTGAGTATATATTAAGATATTAGTTTAGTATATAAAAATATAAGGATGCGAGAATGTACCAGAATGTGATGGTGGACTCGACTGCTATAGAAAGAAATGAGTTTGTATATTATTTAAAGCTTAATTTGCCTAAAGGTTTGAATATTGAAAATTCGAAAAGACTGATGTACGGTAATTCAAATAGTAGTGAAGCTATATAGCCTCAAGTAAATATTTGCTTATCAGTAAAAATTCTTAAATAAATACTAAAAATACCAATAAAGATATAATAAAGTATTTAATTTAACTTCTCTAGCTGAATTAATTCGAAAACATAATGTTTTAATTTTTTTTTATTTTTGTAACAAACCACTTATAGAGTATACAGAATGTTGTGCACTAACTTTATAATTTTTAATGTTCACCCTAATATAGAAGTGGACCGAATTTATACGCTTGTAGCATGGTCACAAATATAAAAATGAGGTTTATAAGGTTAAAAATGATGATTGTGTCTTAGGTAAATAGTACTTTTTATCACTTACTCTTTTATATTAGTACACAAGACTGATTGGTAATAGTGGAAGCGTAAGGCTGATTCGCTTCAGGCTGCGATTCCATCGAAGAATAGTAAATAAATGATAATCTATTACCTCAATCAAGAGTATAAAGTCAGTTATCTGTAGGCTTTTTGTTTAAATATTTGGGTTTTATAAAAATATGTATAGCTACAAAGCTTACCTAACCACATTCTGTTAAAACCATCCCACCTAGCTGACCTAGACTTTAAAAGTTTTGACATGCAGCTGCGATTCTAATGGATTTTTCTATTATACACTTTAACCGAAAACACCTTATTCCAGGAAATTGGACTCATTTACACACAAGTGTTGCTCTGTTATATATCATTTTAAGGACACGCTCCCTACTTGTCTCTATTTCTAACCATTTTTTACTTTTATATTTAACTCTAATCCTATGTCCAATATATGTTAATTTCGATTAGCACCACTACTTCTTAAGCACAACTGGGATCAATAAGTTCATAAGATCTTAAATACAGTATTCTTTTCTTTCTAATTTATACTTACTTTTCATCTCTTAGCTATTAAAATATGATCGGTAAATTTTATCAGGTTTTACTTTATTAAGTCTAAAGTAATCTATATATTTTTTGCAGTCATGCAGTACAATCAACACAGTTTATAGTTTGAATTGCCAGAGTTATATATTAAACTTATAAGTTTATATAATTTTATGTAAATTACATATAATAAATTAAGTTTTATTTTCTTTAATATTATCAGGAAATTTGATTACATGAAATCATTGAAAATTTTAGCGGCACTAATGTAGAGAGTCAGCATTTTAAACCTTAATATATTGAGTTTATCATAGACGCAGCAAAAAAATGACTCTATCTTCATTCAATCACATAACAAATGGACATATGCTGCATATAGCAATGTGCATCAATCTGTATTGTAAACTTATTATTTATTTGTAATCGAAAATGAGGGTAGTAGTAGTAGTAGTTATCTTTATATTATTAATAATCTAGTTCAAAAAAAATATATAATCAATTTTTTAGACCTCCACATGAGAACAGCATGTAATTAACTCTATGCTCATATAAACTTTGCGATTATATGATATGTATTACTTAGTTAATCATATTATATCTTATTGCTTCAGTCTATATTTGAGAGTGAAATGAGTTACCCATTCTATTCAGTTAATAAAGAGAAAATGAGTCCCTTACTTTCAGACATTACTTTATGGTTGTAATCTTTAGCATATAAAGTAAATTATCTTATATTATCTTTTATGATCCTAAAGACCTTAAATATATTAAATGTAATTATATAATAATTCAAATAATATAATACAATTAATGTAATAAATAATTAATGATAATTTAATGAATAATATCTAATATTTACGTCCCAGAAAAAGAATATTACTCAGAGTAAACTTTTCACGTTATATTTTAAGGATTCACAAATTTTAACTTATGTATATTTATTGAGGTCACTTAATACTCATTCGGCTTCAATCCATTTATAAACCTGAATATCTCTTTATGAACTATTAATTAACTACTCTGTTGGGTAACATTTAATAATCACTCAGTAATCATATCACATATTTGTACTTTATATTTAGCTTTGTCTTTGCTTTTTGTTTTGCTTGGAATCAAGATAATCAATACCGGCGCTTACTGAGATATTATGAATTAGTTATACTACTTATAAAAAACAAAGTTATTAAATCTCTAATTTAATGGTGAATCAGAGCTAACCCATATCTTAAAATTTATAAGTTAAGTCTTAAATATTAAATTTTACTGAGTGGTTAAATGAATTATCACTAATATATTGATATAAAATATCATTAACATTTTATTATTTTCAATAACAAATAAATTAAACAAACAAATCTTAAGGAGTTATAATATTTATCTTATGTTATATTCGAAATCCACATAATATTGTTCCTATATACTATACTACTATACTGCTATATATAGATGATATAAACTAAATCTAGTGTAAATATATATCCTATAATTTATTAAATAATAATATATATATTATATATAAATACAGCAAAGTCTGTATATATATATGTAGTATTTATGTACTTTAAATGATGTAGGAAATTCTCTTGATATTTAATATATTATGAAATTAATATTTCAAAGGTCTTGTGCAAAAATTCTTATATTTATATGGTGAAAAAGGTTCTAATATAGAAATATTCAACTATCTCTATTAACTGTTATTTTATCTAAGTTCGATATACCCCATTATATTCCCTTTTTATATAATAGTTCGTAACTCTATTGGCTGGTGAGAATCGATCTTTTATTCTCTTGTATATTATTAATATGTGAGTTCGTGATTCACGATGACGATCTCACTCCAATTGGTGTAAAAATTTTGACATGAGAGAATACGGATTAGTACAGATTATTTGAATAAAAAAATAAATATATTTTACAAAAATAAATCTTCTTCTTCACTATTCTCTCTCTTTGCATATAAATATAATATATATATATAAATACTATAATAATTTATATTAATTATATTATATATAATATATAATATATATATTATATATATATATAATTATTATTATATTATATTATATATTTATTAATATAATATAATTAATATATAAATTATAAATATAATAATATATATGATATAATATATATATATATATATATATTATATATATATATATATAATAATAGTATTATTTATATATGAGTATAATATATATAATAGTTATATTATATATATATATAGTATATATTATATAATAATTAATATATTATTTTATATATATATAATATATATATTGAGTAATTAGTTATTGTGTTATCAAATATTTTATTTTCACACATCAAATATCTGCTTATACTACTTTTATTATGTATATATTATATGTATGTGTGATGTGTGATGTGTACACATTGAAAAAAGTTATGTATATTGAGAATTATCATATTGATATAACTATTATCATATATGTAAATAAGGGTAGTATTATAGAGAAAATTGAGTATTAGAGGAATAGTATTAATGACATTTGAGATTATATTAATAATTTATCAATTAACGTGTACAGTTATATTATTATTGCTATTAATATTATATTATTAAGAATTTATATAATTATTTATAAATATATGTTATATATGTTATTGACTTTTGAGTAAAATGAATAAATTGGGTATTGAGAGATCTCAATACGTAAATCTAAATATTAATTAGAATAGGATGCTTACGTATATATTATATATATGATATTTCTGATACAATTTAGGACCTCATATCACTGTCACTGTATTATATTAATTTGCTCTTCAACAGCGTCATTTAATGGACAAGATAATTAAGATCAAATATTATAGAGGTAGTACATATATATATACCTAATTAATTTATGTGATGTAAATAATTATTTTTTTTTGTATGGTTACTATTTATAAATGTGTATTTCTAAAGTGAGGTCTTCGCAAAGGTAGAGTTGAAGATATTATTCTTTCACTATTACCTTATAGTATAGTAATGTATAAATTGTCAATTAAACTAATATATATATAGGTGTGCCAGGGGGGTTAGGGTTCAAACAACCTTGAACTCATAAAAAATATTCTTAAAACGATTCTCATATTATATTAATTATAAAGATTGCTTATCATAGGTCCTCATATATAATATTAAATAAATAAGATCAACGAAGTGGATAAGTATATAGAAAGTACAATAATATAAATTAATAATAATAATATAATAATAATAATATTTTAATTACTAATAAATATATGTTAATACAAAAATATTTAAAGTATGATATGGAGATGAAACGAGTAAATATAATAATTATAGGGTATAAAATATATTGGAATGGATATAAATAATTATTGATAGAGGTAGATATTTGGAAATAGTTAATTATCTTTATAGAGTCGAATTATAAATAAATATAAGTGATAATATATAAATTGAATGATTTCTTTGAACATATTCACATCACACTCACTCTATATATATATATAATTATGAAATAATTGAATAGCCTATGTGAGTGGAACATAAACATATATTGGAGAGTTATAATATAAAATTAATGAAAATGAATAAAAGCGATAGGTATATAGAGTAAGAGTGTGAGGGCGGTAAAGATTAAATGAGGAGACATGATGTATCGACCTCCGCTAATGTATTTCCATTAAACAGGATTGTTCTCTTAAGAGTTCAGAGGGTTGTTTCTGGTCCTACATATTCTCTAATAAAATATTAACCAGGGACTGTAAACGAGTAAGGTTCACATATATGTCTCTCGATATTATTAATAATGCAAAATTGTCTAACTCTTAAACTCGGAAGTGCTATAGTAGGAATAATATATGTGTTGTTAGCAACAGATATTAAAAATGTATTAAATAATAATATTTAAAGATAAGGAGGGAGCTGTAATCGTATGATGAATTGAGAGACTGTAGCAGAAAAATTCATTACCAATTCTTACAACCTAAATCTTTCTATCTCTCCTAAGAAACAAATTGTAGTTTTTGATGCGAGATTCGCTATAACGTTCTCTCTAGAGAGAATGTGCAGGTGGGCTTATATACGTATCTCTACGTTTGGAGCGTCGATCGTGAGAGTGGAAATAATAAAAAACATCGATATCATCCATATTATCATTTATCGTCTAATAGTTTCTATTAAATCACATATGATAAAACCTAGAAATATACTTAAAATGCAGGGTATACTCCAGTACACATCAGAACACGAAGCATTGTAATGAACTATTGCCTCTTTCATTTCAATTATGGCACAATTACTTGATCGATTCACCTATGTTTGACATATATAATCTAGGTGATCTTAATATTCTGAACTGTGTGTCCTTCCTTGTTCTCAACAAATCTAATACATTTCTGACCAAATTTCCTGAGAGAGCGCCGATATTCTCCTGATTAGGTCTACTGTCCTTTTTAAATTATTCATCCAACTACAAAGGCTAACTCCTCTTCAGCTCACTTATCTAAAGATTCGGTCAACTTACGACTTTGGTATTCTCATACTTAATAGCACCAGACTCTTTGTTCTATTTCTCTACATCTCCTCCTGACTTAATTCCAACTGTAACTTCCTCACCGTTGTTGTATCTAAACCTTTCTGGCTTTGTCCTGCAGATTCTTACACTTAGTCGGCTGCCGTCATTGTATGTTCCAGCCTCAGAATAATCTATATATGTAAGGATCGGAAGCATGGGTATGGCCTAATTGTTCCTGCATATAGCTGGATTAATTTTTGCCAAATTTGCACAACAGAAACAGATGCGCCACACAATCCCTCCTTTGATATCAACCTAATATGTTTTGAGTAAGGAGAGTGTGCTCTGATACACAATCTCGCGCCGCTCTCTAAGTATATCATACGTACATCTGCCGCTTTCATATATTTCAAACTGAAGCACTTATTCACACACACTTTTCTCCTGTGTGCTTTTCTGGCAGCGTGCTCGATCACATGTCATCACATCTCACTTTCCGAGAATAAATGAACGGAATGTCCGATCCTTCTTGCACATCACACTGTTGCCAAAACTTAATCTTTTTTGCTATTATTTTGTTGATTTGTCTCTCTACTGTATTTCAACTACACTCCTAATTATGCGTATGGCGCGAGCCTCGTCTCAAATATATCCTACTTGACTTTCTTCTATAGTATTGATTTTATCCTTACATTCTTTCTTTTCAGACTACTTTGTTATATACATATAAATCTTAAATCTTCTTTTCCTTTTCACTCTTTTAGTTTCATAAATAAAACCCCAACAATAATTTTCTTCCTCTTCGTAATATTGTCAGTATTCTCCGTTTCAACTCCTGCTTTCATTCCCATCGCACGAGTTCTTCTGGCAATATCAATTTCCTATCTAACCGATTTAATGGTTTTCAGCTCTTAGAACTACGGAAGACTTGCGTGGTGGCGGTTGACATATCCAACAAGCATTTGACCTGGTATGGCAAGCGTCACTGCTCTGCAAAGCTCCCCTCCTTTTTGGTTTCCTCTTTCTCTTTGCTTAACATTTGGTATTGGTCTATTAGGTTTCTTCAATGAGTTTCTCTAGTTAAATATCGTGATCTGTTTCATCCCAGATAGTGAGAGGTCACTCGTTTTTTGCGACCCCTTCTCTATATACAGTTAGAATCATCAACTTTAGATCATATTTAAGTGAGTAGTTTCAGCGCGCTATCACGCGATATACCTGTAATTCTTACTACCTATATCGTCGACTTCAGTCTTTGGTTAGGTTCGCATACGTTGTCACATTCATATGATCATCTCTTCACACACAACACCATGCCACAAGTGATCTTAAAACGTATATACTCATCTCAAACTCAATAACTTATCCTGAGTGTAATTATGATCATTCAGATTTTTCTCTTCATACTCCAGATATATACAATCATACAGTTTTATAAGTCCAGTATCTCTCACATTTCATACCTCATAGAATTGCCTCTCGTCTTACTCTTTCCTATTCTATTCTCGCTGATCTGGATAGAATTTTCAGGATGGGGTTCGGAACGTAGAGTAGAATGGATAATCTTTAAACAGGTTTCAAGTTACATTTAATTAAAAAAACACAACATTCTCTTTTTTTCTCACACACATAATAAGCCTTCTTCTATACGGAATAATCTATTCACTTTCCCTGTATACTTTCTTTTCGTACTGAGAGTGTATCCTCCTTACCATAATGATCTCATCCGTGATGACACAAATAATAAGTATATCCTGGCGCTTTAGAGCGGTGATACAAAATAAAAATGTTACTCTTGGAAAAGCATTACATATTCGTACTATCTAATTTTTGATGAGCAGTGACAGAGTTTTCCTGCGTTTATATATTGGAATCTGAAGAGTGGTAGGATTGTATCTAGAGTATTATTAGAGACCAGTGTTCGATACTATTATATTATCCACACATTTATCTTTCATATTAGTCCAGTTATTTAATTGCCAAAGGGTTATCCTCATACGACGCTAGTAAATATGAGAATAAATAGAGATATCTGTTCTTTTTACACTTTCAGAGAGTATCCAGTTGCGAGGTCGGAGGCATCACATTGTTTCGAAATGCTGTACTTTGAGGAATATAGAGATGTGCATGAAGTTCAGGATAAAGGACAAAAATACTTACATTATTATTATTATTATAAACTGGGAGTTCTGTTGGTGCTTTATCTCTATTCTATAGGCCTTCCCAGCGGCAAGTCGCTCGAGAACTCTATCAATATTTAGGCGTACGAGCGCATAATCTGATCATACTATTATACGACAATACCACAATCACGAGACTACAAACATTATTGGAATGTAGAGACATGACCTATATCTATGAACCTCCACAAGCCTAAAGTCTCTGACTGTGACTTAAGGATAATTTTATTTCGATGTAATAACTTCTCAGGTTCTATCGTCTACTACGTTGTGCTGTTTTTTCCCCTATCTTTTGTATCAGACCAACACGCCGGCAAAATATTTTTATCTCAATACTGCGCCATGTGCATTTTTTAACTTTATTATCAGAATATGGTTATTGTAGCGCCCACCAAAATGCTGGATATATTTACCATTAGAATCATATCGACTAATATAATAAGATCCAGCCAACGGCCACATAAATCATCGGCCTAGATAAATATCGCTACTGTCTAGTACGAACAAGCAAACAACCCGTGAGTTATGAGGAAGACAGTTACATAGACAGATAGTAACTCACCCCCTCCTTGGAGGGAGAGAGGTCCTCTTAGACTGTGGAATTCTATGTGTACTAGACCTGTAAAAATAAAATGTCACTTCAGCGCTTAGGTCAAGTATAATATGTAGGCAAATAATGAACTAAATCCCCTACTCACTTTTAAAAGTTAACGTTACACTCTAGCGAATCTCAAATATAATAATCTCTAGTCTCGATATGTAATGTATAGAGAAGGATAATATTAAATGCGCGAGTTACAAACAGATATATAAAGGAGAGAGAAGTACGAAGCACTCCAATTATGGTACTTAAGAAGTCAGTTCAGCCTGGATAAGTCTTACTATGTGGGAAATATATTAAAATTATAATTTATTGTTTTATAAATATTGGTATTCATAATTTTATATTTGAGTTCATCTATATATCGACTACCAAATATTATTAGGTATGATCTCCTATCATAATAATCTTCTTTGCTATATTACCATAATTCATGGCAATTAAAATTGATATGAGTAACTATTTATCTTATTAGCGATGCAATGGTTACAATAATATTAATAAAGAATATCTCTTTTATTCCATATTGTCTCGTTTAATGTTTAAAATATAATGAGTTATTTGATAATATATGATATGATATGATAAAAAATATTTCCATCATATATATATATTACAATTATAATATTATCCATAATAAATGTTTACCATTATAATACTCTTATAGAGATAATAATAGAGATTATAATAATACCAATATATATAATATATATTTAACGAACCGATGAACCTATATATATATAGTCACAGGTATCTTATTGAGTAAGGGATTAAAGAAATATACAGATATCACTATGAATATTTCATGAATATTTAATGAAAAAAGAAATGTTATTTCCGCTTGTAAATAATAATTAAACTTATTACATATTTTTTAATTACTATTTTCTCACCTAAATTTTTATATTATATAATGCATTTAAATCACCTTTGTATTATACTATTTGGTGAAAAAAAATAAAATATTAATATAAAATAAAATATAAGGTTCTAGTTTATATTGTCATCATATATCATGAAAGATGTGTTTAAGTTAAGAGAATTGCTAGCACTCACACCGAGCTACCACTCAAAAACTGTGGCGTCTTTAAGAAATTTAAGTATACAATATATTAGGGAGGAAGTGCGCCTGGATATATCAATATATATATAAAACTTGCGTGCACAAATATTCTATAGATGGTGCTCAATATAAATTAAACTGAGATCGAGTAACATAAAAAATTGCTATCGTGTCTGAAGAATATTCATTATACGAATCAGAGCCGCGTATGGAGACTTCGGATCTCCTACGCCATAACTGAATTATGCGTGGCAATTGCCACAGGTCTATATTCCAAGGAGACAGCCAAGATACATGAAAGTATAGAATAGAAGTTAAAATATAGCAATTATAATAAGTATAAAATAAGATTTTCTATAAGAGAATATTAATAAAATATAAGAAAAATTGATTTATGAGATAAGAATATATATATAAAATATTATGAGAAGCGTTTGTGTATGCTTAAGTTTTGATAATGTAATGAGTGAAAATCATTAAAAAATTTATTCACTCAAACAACACAAAATAGTTGGGCAGACTTTATAGTTAAATAAGGTCAATATTCTTGAGCGCATCAGTGAGGAGCGCACATCATATGAGCACAGTAGAGATAATCTACAACACTTGTATCCTTGTAGCCATTCACTTGCACCCATCCAATCCTAACTATTGCGATACGGCAGTGCGTTACGTACAGCTTGTAAGTTTTACATTAATCACCTTAACACACTACAAACACACATAACAATCTAACCACAGTTGTTCCCATATGTGTTGATATAGAATATCCTTTGTTGAGTACTAGATGTTCGCGGCAAAATCACTCTAATACATGGATAATACTAGATAATATCATACTACACTTAGTAACTGACACACCTAATTACAACACCAAAACACACATACGTGCGGAAGCAGGTGAAAGATGAACCGAGTTTGTAAAGGGAAGATCATGTTTAATCAGAAGATTAAAAAAAAGGTTGTTAAAGGAATACAAACGAACCAATCTTGAGAATTAATGTATTAATTAAAAAAAGGAGTGGAGAAGGTTTCAGCTATTGCGAATGGATTTTAAGAGAAGGAAAACACATTCAAAAAATTCTGACAATCTATCAACAAAACTCACGCCACATTTCCACAACCATAACTTGAGAGAAAGTCAGGAAAATAAAAACGCAAGGAGAGAACCCAAAATTCAATCATCACTAAATTTTAATCTATCTAAATTATTTCGGGCAATGAGATACCACTCATTTTCATATCATCATTTTATACCCAACATAATCTTGAACCCATAACGCAAAATATAATCACTCATAATTATGAGGAGAGTGAGATCTCAACTTGTAGATTAATATAAAAGAAAAACTCTCACACCACAGAATTTAAACGATAATCAACGAAGTGTGTGTGAACACATATACCTTATATGACCTCCTGAAGCCTCTCTATATATCACAATTTTTGTGTGACTCTACACAAACCTTTATTTAACTCATAAAATTAATTATATCAATTAAATTTGACTCAAATCGACTACTAGGTAAATCATTTTCCTGATTAATTATTATATACTATTTTATTTTATAGGCCAATATCTCACGAGTACCTATGTATTATTAAGACATATATTTCTTGATCAATATGTCACTTATCACTACTATACAGGCGTCGTGTGCAAATAGAGGATTGAATAACGTCTAACACCTCTCTCCATAAGCTAATCTATATCCTCCGAGTAATTATTAACTCTATCCTGTATTGTTCAATCGAGTAAGCACTACTCACACAATTTTCTACTATGATACTATATTGAGAATAGTGGTTGGTAAAATACCTCTATCTAATATTCTCTAAATTACTACATCTATTTGGTGAATTTATCGCAAGCGAATACTACTCCCAATCTCGCATATCAAAAATATCCATTCCACAAATTTCATCCAATATAAAATTAACTATTATTCATTCCTCACACTATTTAAATTGCAAAACAGAATTATATTTTGTACTGATATTACCTAAAAATCGAATCTATTTTAAGAGTATATATAATAAGGTGTCAACAACCTATTAATTAAAACGTGAAAATTATAAGAATTTTAGATCATTATTATATTATTATATATACTATTATTCCGTGTGAAGATATATATTATCCTCAATTTATTTCATTAACATATCAAAAATTAATACACATTTAATAAAATACATAATAAAAAATAAATTTAATTACATCACATTATTATTTATATATAGTGTAGCTACCTCACTATAAAATCTTTTGATATACTTTATATATTTACTATCCACTGCTAACCATGTTAATAATAGTATATATATCTTATTAGTGGCCAATTCGTATAAGATATCTGTTAGTACTATATTATCAATAGGGAGTGTACATAGAATTAATCAATTAATACATCTGAAGATCCTATATCTTATTAATTATATAACTATACTAATCATATAAGTATAAACCCATTTATACTATTTCATAGACACGTAACTAATTATATTATAAAATTATTATAAACTATAGATAACTTAATAATTAGATATACATAATTACTAATTATTACAACTGTACACGTATGTTAATAATTAATAATAACCATGCTAACTCAATCTATCAATTAACTAAATTTTTCTCTATCATAATCACTTCATAGAGTGAGTGAGATGAAGTTTACAAAGGTATAATACATACAGCTAAAAGATCAATACACTACACTACCACATATAATATTAACACATTCAATATTTAAAGTTTTAAGCAGATATGGGTGAAAAATAAATATATTCGTGATAACTATACAAACATCCAAATATATATATTATATAAATATATTATATAATATATATATATTAATATATATATATATTAATAATATATATTATATATATATATATATATATATATAATAATATTAATTAATAATATAATATATATATTATATATATAATAATATATATATTATATATATATATATATATATATATATATATATATATAATAATATATAAATAATATATATATAAGTATTAATATATATAAATATATATATATCATATAATATATTTAATATTAATATTCTACAATATTAACGAGATAAACAATAGGTAAATAAACAGTTTGGAATGGAGGATGAAATTAAGGAACAATAATATACAAAGGTAGAATTAATAGAAGACTCTATCACTAGAAGGAAGCGCGAAAGGTTTATAATAAATGAGATATAATTAATATATAAGGTACAGAGTGAGATACAAATGAGACACACACAATAGATAAATCCAATTATGATATAATAGAGAAGGAGTAGAATAAAGATTTAGTTAATCATCACGACAATCGATAAAGGGAGAATATATGATAGGTGAGTAAGTGTAGGTGGAAGAACATAGTACATTCGAAATCTGTACACAATATTAATAATATATAGAATGATAGTGTTAGATTGAGAATGTTGAGTGTGGTTATTTTGAGAATAGGTTTAGCAGAAGGAATTAGGTATTTATTTGGGATTAAGGTTATATTTAAGTGTGAAGGAGGTTAATGGGTAGAGGAGTGTGAAGAATAGTTATGAAGATTGAGTAAACTTCAGCAGGTATATAGATGAATAATTTACATATGTAGAAATGTGATCAATGAGTCAGAGCGAGATTGAGTTATGATTATGATTGGATTTGAAGTTGTGTAATATATAAATATATAGCGTTTATGGAGGGTATATATGATGTATCCAAGATGATTTTGAGTACAGGAGTATAGCGGTTAAATAGTACGCTAATATATAATTATATAATATATACACTTATACTATAGGGTAAGATATGAGTAAAAAATAGGGGAACTGTAATAGAAATTTATAGGGGATATATAGTTTATTTAGAGTGGTATAGTATAGGGAAGGTATTATATAGTGCTGTAATTTTGTACGAAAGAGTTGAGCGTAGTAAGTGACTGAAATGAACTGATTATAGAAGAAACAAGTATGGTAGCGTTTTAAGAGAAGTAGGTAGTAATGAGATGGTGTGGAATTTTACAAATACTATTTACTATATTAGAAACAAATGATTTGAAGAAAAATGAGGGAGAGAAAGAAGAATAAAAATTATAAAATTTAAGGTTTTTTGGAGATTTAACCAAACAGTATATATAGAGTATTGAATAGAGTTATAATAGGCACAAACACATATACATTATTTATGGCAAGGATTATTAGTAGATTAATACTGGTGGTTATGAGTGGTATAGTACTTCTGAATGGATATTAATAACAGTAAAGTATAATATTAGACGATATAGTTATATAAGAAGGACCTGTTTATGTATGAAGAATATAAATGGTGTCAATGAGTTGATATGGTTATATGATAGTATTAATAGCTAGAGGATAGTTGAGTAATAGGGGTAGTGTATATGGTACTCCTTAGTTTATTATCAATATTATTTGTTATAATGTGTAGATATCTTCAAGGAGAAATTCGAAGGTTGGGGATGGCAAGGAAATGGTGTTAGATATAAATGATGGAAGAATTGAGGAGATGAGTAGGATATAGGGTATGCCATCTACCTATTATACATTGCAGATGATTTGGTTCTGTGGCGAATTTTCTAGAATATAGTAGTAATGTATTTTTGAGAGAGGATTAGGAGAGATGAATTTGGCTAGGGTAGTAAATGTTAATATAGGAGATGAGGGTTTAGAAAGTAAACATAGATAAAGAGTTAAGGTTATATGGTAGTGAGTGAGGATCAGATTATCTTCATTGTGAAAGTTATATGTAAGAGATATATGAGCAGATAGGAGCTCAATATCGATACCATCAGAGAAGAATTATTTGAAAAAGAAATCTATGTTATCTGGTCCAGGAAAAGTGAGTGTTGTGAGTAGTTGTTTTGGAACTCGTACAGATAAAGAAAGATAAAATTTAACAACCGCGCACTGGATAGTTAATTGGAAAATCTTACAATTATGATGATAGTAAATAAGAGAGAAAGTCTATGAGAATAGAAGTATGTACGTGATAGGTAGAGTAGATTGACATATGAAGGGAGGATATATGCAAATAATAATTAAATAATATATCGTTGGTAAGAATATTGTAAAAGGGAACACTAATAAACAAGATACACTTTAAGTATGGATTGTGACTAGAGTGATAACTTAACACTATTAGAATAGGGATATTAGATAATTGGTGATAAAACAATTTTTATATTAGTTTATTTATATATTATGTATATATAAGTTTATTGTAATTTTGAGAAAATATTTCCAATCTAAGAAAAGTATAAATGTAGAAAGTGGAAGATGACGGATCATTTGCATAATAAAAGCCATCTGGTCAAGAGAATTCGTGAGTTGTTTCGTACGGCCATTGTGTAAAAAGAATTTAAGTAGAAGATATTTATGAGGGATATGAGATAAATTATGTAGAGAGGAGAGAATAAATAGTGGTGTGAGAGAAGAGATAAGAGGGAGAGTGAGAGGGGGGGAGTTACAGAGAGGTAAAGATGGAGTAGATAAAGGATCATAGAAGTGGGTAGGAGGGAATTGAGGTGGTTTTTAACACAGAGAATGTGGGTGTAGTCTGTGATCATACGTTTGGAATTAGTTGAGTAAAATGAAACTAGCTCAATACTTCACGACCAATAGTCGTAGAGTAATATCACTGAGGACTGAGGCATCTCGTTAGTATGAGGAAGAATTGATTATGAGTATTTGTGTTAGCCTGCGTGGAGGATGAACGCCAGAACACAGCCGAGGCTGGGCGACGTAGCGAGAGAGAAGTACACACCGCCACCGCGTATTAGCAATACAAGAGGACAAGAAGCACTGTCTATCACATCGACAAGTGCAGCAAATTTTAATCCTAAATTAATGGCCCAGTATTCTTGATGTGAGAGACAACTGTAAGCGCGGAGGCAATAATTGGGTCACGACACAACTCGTGCGGGGTTTTGTATTGGGGCATGGTTGTGGCCCTCTCTGAGGAGCACTGAAAGGAAATGCACGAGGCCAGTAGCCATTCGAGACCAGTGAGTATTTAATCACCACTAATCATGTGTAGGGTCCGTGCGTGAGGATCTCCACGAGTGAGGGCCTGAACTGCCTCTCTTAAGTGGTGTGATCCTTCAGATTTTAGTAGGATTCTTGTATTGACGTGAAGAATTTTCACACCTCATATGTATATAATGGCGAATAACATTAGGGGCTCTGGGTAGAGACTCTATGGCGGTTCGTCTCTCTCTCGACTGTTGTCATACGCCCTCATAACTTAGACTAAGCGAAACAAGTTATTTCTTAACACGTGAGAGAGAGATGACATTGTGTATCAGCTGAAACCGTTTATTTTCCGGGTTTATCAAGTATTACAGTAATTTATAACATAGATAAAATTTTCATAAGAACGACTACTCATTGAAGATATGCATGAAAACAAACTAGTATTGTAAATAGAATATAGTCAAAATATACCATAGCTATATATGTGGTTCATAACACATCAACACATCACATATTATATTAATATATTATATATATTATATATATTATATATTAATATATAATAATATATATATAATATATATAATTATATAATAAAAAATATATATATATAAATAAACTATATATTATAGCTAATATACATAATATATATATATATATATAATATATAATATATATATAAGTATATATATATATTATATATATATATATTAAAAAAAAATATTTTATTATCTAAGTTTTAATATATTTATCTATACAAAAATCTTAGATATATATATTTGTATTTCAATAATTTAAATAATCGGCAAAATAATCAGCAAAAAAATATTGCCTAGATTATGATGATGACGATTGGAAAAAAATATGCCGATATTTATGCACCTGTAATTATAGACTAGTATAGAGGAGATTTTAAATCGTCCCTATCACTTAAATTATATTAATATATAAATCGTTAATAACAATATCTACTAACCTATTCATATACAATATAAATATATTAGAATCAATATATAAAAAAAAAAAATACTTGGATATTCTACAATTTCTTAACATTTTGAAATGTATTCTGCATTAATCTAGAAATAATAATCATAATCATAAATATAATCTGCAAATATAGAAATAATAATCATAAGAATACATAGATAAAGCAAAAATGACAATCTCTACTTATATAAAATACCTTTTAATATTTAGTACAAATTACCACCTTATCTAATCTGATACAAAGTACTTATCTAAAAGAACCTAAGATTAAGAATATTTAATCAGAGTTAGCACCACAATGGATTTCCTATGAAAAAAAAAGGTTAAAACACTACATTCAACAAATAACATTACCCATATAATAATAATAATAATAATAATAATAATAATAATAATAATAATAAAAGTAGAAGAGCATGATGTAAGTCGAAAGGAAAGCCCCCTCTACCATCCCCTCATACCTTTAAGTGAGAGCCGATCGCAGACAAAAAAATCCACATTAGGGCTTCACAAAACTGCCACGAGCCCTCACTGTGATATCTCGTCAAAATGGGGCTCATCCCCTGGGCTAAGCCCACAACCAATCCCACTCATTATACCTAGTCATTCACTTCTATTATAAACCTTTCTTCTCGCATCTGCCAAACTCTCATTCCTTTACAGACTCAATCCACTTTTTCTTTAGTCTCCCAGCTGGTCGATTTTCAGCACACTCACCAACATACATCCACTTACCAATGATTATCCAACCATCTTTTCCATATTTACCAAACCATTCTCAACACACCTCGTTTAATTGCCTCTCAATTTACAACCTTTCTTCACTACCACATCAACTACCTTAAACGTCATTCCTCATTTATCAATCCTAATCAATACCTAACACGCCCTAAGATTTATCATCTGGAACAGAAATGTGTCCTTATCGGATTCTATACCTTATATATTCCAAGACTCCTCGAGTTTCACGCCTAAACATTAATACGGTAACATACCCTACATGCAGAACTAAATGCACTCTATTCTAACTTTAGTTCCTTTTACCATATATTCCCATATTTAGATTAATTGCACTAGCCGAGAGGTTCTTCCTAACCATTTACAACTTTATCTCATTCCTTTCATCCAACATAAATCCTAAATATTTAGACTCGAGATCCTTGTTCCATTCTCGCCTATCCACATGATTTACAATCAGATCCCGGTTACAGTGTTACCTTTACTTTTATCTACATTTACTTTTCAACACCTACAAACCCTCTCCAATCCTCTCTAAATTTCTTCACATTTAACAGGCACAACCAAATCATCAGCGTACAATATAGCAGAGTACCTTCTACACTAATCTTCTCGGTTCTTTCGGCAGTCAAGGGCCTAATATTCTTACCTCGTTCGCTCTCCTTGCCGTATTTGCCTCTAAATTCTCACTCCATTGCATATTTAAAATTATGTCATGGAGACTACACATTAATATTAATATTAATAACTTTCAAATCCATTAATTCTTACACATGCTTTACACCATCAACATACATACTTTTAATTATACTAAGAAGCCTACCACAAACACCTGCTACAAATCTTCCCCTATTAATCCTGTCATTACTCCTGTTGCAAGTTCCATAAATACCTAATATAATATATTCTCCTTCTCTCATTTCACTCATTTGTTTCACTTGTGAAATTTGATCCTACACATCCTCATAACAATTCTAAATTGCCTTCTTCTACCAATCCACGGTTCTCTAGTCCTCTGAGGCATTTCTCCTTCAAGCCAGAACACTTAGCATATATTTTCTCACAACACTCAATAACTATTCCCCTTTATCGCCTTTAACCTTAGTATTAAGGTATTATTAAATCTCCTGGCAATAATTCGGAATAAACCGCATAAACGCTCTGTTATCCCCGACCTCCATACCCAATCAAAGTCACTAAATTTCGCCTTCTCAATGTCTTTATCATTTTCTGCCAATAATCTGCAATCTCTCCTGTAGATTTACAATTCTTTCATCGTGGCAAACTCTACCTATTAACTCATCCCAAAATACCTATTTCGTCTTAACCATCAAACCCACCCAAATTCACTATCACCATTTCATTACTATCAATGCTATGCAGATTTGCAAAGTGTTCCCTCCACACTCTCTTCACATCCATTTCAAATCCAGTAAACAAAAGAACCATCAGCTATTCATCATTTTTATGAAGATTCTCCTTAGCCACTTCTTACCTTTCGCACTTTTCCTTCTAGAAGAGCTTTACTATTTCCTTCTTTTTGCAGTCCCTCATTCATCCTCCTTCAAAACTGTTCTGTAAACCTATCTTTCCTCCTCATATCATATTTGGGCATTGTTTTTTTTTTTTTTTTTTTTTGTTTTTTTTTTCTTAATCACGATCATATATTTCCCCATAACTTAATTTCTATTGATATTCTCATCATTGGCCTTTTTAGCACATTTCAACCATTGCCATCACACCATTTCCACGCACTTGGTTCATCTGATTGAACATAGATTATTCTTACTTCCTACTTTAGCATATCCACCTACTTCTCTTGCACCACTCTCTAAAACTTCCTCCTTAGCTCCCTTATAAAAATAATTGCTGAAGCTTAAACGGCGTAAAATCAAAAATCCAACCATTATATATATATATTATATTAATATATATATATATATATATATATATATATAAATATATATATAGTATTTATAAAAAATATATATTATAAATAAAAATATATATAATATTATATATATATATATATATAATATGCTGAATAAAAGCAAATACTGTAATTAAATCAAATGTTAGTCACATGGCTGCTAAAATCACAAAATAAAATCCATTATTGTATATTTAATACCACTAATAATAAACGTTTAAAAACAAAAACCCCATAAAACCATAAAGGAATTCAAAAACATAATCCAGTCTTACCGTAGCCTTGCCCTTGAAGAAACAACCTGAAGGCCTCGACGAGCTTTCCTGGGAATTCATCAACAACCAGCCCACAATCCTGAATCTGAAAAATCATCAAAAATGAAACTATAATGACATATGACTAATTAGTAAACCAAGTAACTCCATTTATCAAACTTATAGATGTTTGCGCCATCTGTTGAGTAGTTTATTAGGCTAAAATAAACGAATGTCAAATTCTAGTTGCTGACTAAAACTAAAATGACAGATTAATTATATCTCTCTTCAAAATTGTCTCATTTTGGAGTCACGAGGTGCGCTATTTGGGTGACTTGTGATATTAGGTATACATCTTGCAGAATCAGTGGAAATTAATGTTATAACATTAAAAAAATAATTTTAAAATAAAATATATTCATATCGGTATCCTAAAATATATGTTACCCAAAACTGGAACCCCGTTTGGAACATGATTCGAACACACACAAGCTTTATTAAACCATGGACTACATCAACATTAGTCACACTGACATTATTCATGTAATCTAACTGTTTTCTAAACCCACTAGATTTTCTTCATCAAGAAAACACTACACTGTCATCAATAAATAAAATAATATAATAATATAATAATAATAATAATAATAATAATAATAATAATAATAATCATAATAATAATAATAATATAATAATAATAATAATAATAATAATAATAATAATAATAATAATAATAATAATAATAATAATAATAATATGTAGTTAGGCACACACACACACAAAAAGCATACAAAGTTTTGCTGCGATCCTTTCCATCTTCTTAAGAATGCGAAAATGGATTTCTAATATATTTAATTAGTCATCTAAACTCTTCAATTTTGATGAAAAATACAAAAAGAATTTTTTAGCAGTAATCAAATGTTTATATTAAGTTCATTGATCTACTCTTGGAAAAAAAAACAAATTTAATAGTAGTATGTTTTATGTGATCTTTGTTACCAACCAAAATATATATATATATATTGCACATAATCTTCAAAACTTTTTTTAATAATTTTTTTTCCTACCTTCCAGTATTCCTCAATGATAGGGCGTTGAAGATGTGAAAAAACGCAAGTTTAAAAAAAAAAGTAAAAACGATAAAATTTGAAATAGGAATTTGAAATTAGTTTTGAGCATCAAAAAAGAAATATCCAGATCTCTCCGGCGCGTAATCAGCGATTCACATATTCAAAATGGAAGAATCTACTTGGAAATTTAATTTTTTGAAAGTTTATGTTTAAATGCTTTCTAGCATACTGCCAATTTAGTTAACAAATTTCGTCTTAATATGTTTTTTTTAGGGATTTTAATAAAAGAAAGAAATTGAAAATATTTAGCAACAAAACATAATAGTCAAATGTGAATTTATTTAAAAAATAATATAATAAATAATAATTTTACAAAATTCCCAACTCGAAACTCTAAAAAGGACTGATTTTTCATGAACCCGTAACAAAAAAGTTATAAAGTATAAATTGTGTAAATTTGGGTTGGCGTCAAACAGTACCCAACCCGGACTTGCATGTTTCATTTGGAACTCGGACAACACGAGGAAGTAGTATGTTTTATATGATCATTTTGAATAGCAGCTACACAATATCTACTTTTCAGGTTCCCTACTACAAAGCGAGAAAGTTATTGTTCTTTTTATTCGTTCAACGAACAACTTTACTAACAGAACACTTAACCTAGTTTTAGAATATTCTTTCTGCTACTTATGCTAACAAAGAGATACCTAGAGCTAAAAAGGGACATATGTCTTATAGTTTGCTTACCTTCATCCAGGTTGAAACAGATGGATCTAATCTTGAGTTGAATGTGACGGTGTCTTCGATATGAGGAGAGAAGTTGGAAGTGATGTTGAGAATGGGACAACGGATCATTCTAGCATCCTAATTAAAGAAAAAAAAAAAGTTACAACCCAAGAAAATATTTATTGACATTTGCAAGCAAACTGAAAATTTTCCGTTTTCCTTATATTTTCGCAAAAATGAAATGGGAGCTTTTCCGTTTCATGGGCCCAGTTATTTCCTTGTTAAAAAAGGTTTTAGGATGATTCTTATGGTTCATATACAGTATGTTTAAATTGCATTTTATTTTAAATTATTTTCAATAAAAAATTTTTTTGAAAAAATGCTAAATTTTGCATTTTTGGCATAAATTTTCCTAACCTTCCAAAATAACAAAAATGCTAAATCTAGCAGTAATATGTAAAAAAAAAATAAAAATTGAGTATTTTTCAGAGATTTTTTTTTTAATTGAAAATCATTCAAAAAAACAATTTAAACCCCCTTAAAGGCAATTTTTAATATGAAACGAGAGGGGACCAGTAAATATTCTACATAGAGCCATAAAAATCCTCTAACACTCCATATGAAATCTCAAAATTTCTTTAAAGAAAGTCTGAAATTTCCTACAAGAAACCTTACAAGAAAGTTTCTGAAATTTCCTACAAGAAACCTTACAATATTTCTGAATACCAACAAAATAGCCTTTTTAAAATTTACAGAAGTCTTCAGAGTAATTTGCTAACAATATCTTGGATGTTAATAAAGTTTCTACAAAATATTATATAAGAATTTTCTCAAGAGCTTAAAAATCACACAATTTCCCTTAGGTACCTATAAGAAAAAAAATAAGCTAAAATCGATAACAAAAATAATTTAATATAAAAACCACTTAATGATATATCGAATTAAACCTATTATTATTATTATTATTATTATTATTATTATTTAATAACCCATAACATCTAATAAATATAATTTAACAATATTCTGATAAAAAAATTTTTTATAATTATATCATATTAAAGATTATTAAATATTATTATTATTTGACTCTAGTAATAATTAGCAAAGTATGTTTGATAAACATCCGAACCCACATCCGCATCCTTAATTATGTTTGAGATGTGGCATACGATATTATATTTCGCACGTCATTATCTATACCAATGGTGGGTATTTTCAGGAAAAAATAACTGGAAGGCCTTGGCAAAATTTTTGGTTCAAAAGAGTCTGGGGAACATTTTTTTAAAACATTGTATGTTCTCAGAAATTCTGGGTTTTGGGGGGGGATGTTGACCCCCATATCTCTCCTTCAATACCCATTTCTATACCTACCTTCTTTTTATTAGGATCCATTTCTCGAACAATGCCCAAATCACTCCTACGGATATAGGAGTCTCCCAAAAGCCCTAAATTTGTTGCGTTCAATGACTTGTCGAAGTACTGCTTGAAAACGGTTACCAAGTCTTGGTTGCAGTTTTCCACTTTACCTAATAATGATAAAAAAAAAAATAAAAAAATAATAATGATAATAATAATAATAATAATAATAATAATAATAATAATAATAATAATAATAATAATAATAATAATAATAATAATAATAATAATGGAAAACTGGGAAGGCAGGGATGAGTTATGTCTCCTTGGTTATTCAATTTGTATATGGATAGGGTTATGAAAGAATTAGAGGTAGGTGTGGCAGGGGATGCTGTTAGAATGATGGAGAATGGAAGAGAGTTGAGGGTGTCCTACCTACTATATGCGGTTGATTTGGTTTCGTGTGGTGAATCTAAGAATCTGAGAGGATTGGTAGAGAGATTTGGCAGGGTGTGTAAAAGGAGGGGTTTGAAAGTAAACGTAGATAGGAGTAAGGTTATGGTTGGTGGTGAGTGAGGGACAGTCCTCGGTGTATGAAGTTAGTTAGATGGTGAACAGCTGGAACAAGTGTCTGAGTTTAAATATTTAGGATATATGTTGGATGATAAGGGAAAGGGTGATGCAGTGAAGTAGGAAAGTTGCGAGTGGGAGGAAGGTGGCTGGTGCAATTAAATCCTTGGTGGATGTAAAGGTGACTAAGTCTTGAGTGAGCTAGGGTTGTACATGAAGAGGTAATGTTGTTACCTGTGTTAATGCATAGTAGTGAGTAAGAATAGTGTTGGAATAGGAAATATAGATTAAAGTACAATGTGTTCAGAGGGACAATCTTAGGGGCGTTCAGGTGTGAGAAGATTTGATAAAATGAGGAATATAATCGTATTAGAGAGTTTGGTGTGGAGTGAAGAAAGGGGTAAATGAGAGAATAAATTAAAGTACGCCGAGATGTATTTTTCATGTGGGAAGAATGGGTGATAGTCGGTTGGTTAAGCGAATGTATATTGGTGAGTGTGCTGGGAATCGACTGGCTGGGAGAAAGAAAAAGTGGAATGAGTGTGTAAAGGAATGTCTGGAGGAAAGAAATGAGTGTTTCTCAGAGGCGAGAAGAAGGTGCATAATAATAATAAGAGTGAATGGGGGGTTTATGAGGGGGGGGGTAAGGTTGTGGCCCACCTGGGCCAAGGGATGAACTCTACATTGGCGATGTCTCATAGTGAGGGTCCGTCGCGGTCAGGTGAGGCTCTAGGGTGGATTTTCTGACTACGACGAGTTCTCACTAAAAGGTGATAAGGGGGCGGTGAGGATGGGCTTTCTTTTTAACTTACGTCATATTCTTCTACTACTTTTATATTTCAAGCGCATGCTACGCACCTTACCCCCAGTCTTGGGGAGTAATGGAAAACTTCTTAAACAAGGAATATTTCTACTATATTTCTATTTGGTTTGCTGTTTAAAACAAAAAAAAAGAAAGAAAAAAAAATATTTTCCCCAAAACATTGAACCTGCCAATTTTAAGAAACTTTTAAATACTTTGTTCAGGAGTAACATTTAAAATATTAATTTCGAAACTTTTTATAATCAGAGTAACCACCAACCATCTTTTCATCATTTGTCCTTGTCACCAAGATTAAGTTATTAGTCTTCAATATAGATTAACTAAGAATTTAGTTTAATTTATATTCAAGACTAATAACGTAATCTTGATGAGAGCAAATGACAGAGAAGAGATTGTTAGTGGTTTCTCTGATCATAAAGTTTTGAAAATATTATTTTAAATATTACTCCTGAACAGAACATTTAAAAGTTTCATAAAATTGGCAAATTTAATGTTGTGGGGAGAATATTTTTCAGTTGTTTTAAATTTTTTTTAGAGAACCATTTTTGAATTTTTATTTCATAGAATATTTTCCCTGTATCCTCAATTAATGCTGATCCCATTTAAGGGATCACTTTTTGTTTATTTTTACTACTTTGATAAAGTAGAGAGAAAATATTACAATATTAAAATTAAGTTGATTCATATTCCCTCACAACGAAAGATTAATTCGTCAAAATAAGTGTTTATTCACCACAGTTTATCAACTCACTTTCTCACATGTAAGCTAACTTTCTGATAGCAAGTACTGGCGAGTTATTGACAGAGCAAAGCTATATTTACGTTCCTTTTATCAATACCTGACATAGTAAGAAACATATTTATCCCTGCTATAAAAAGTACAAACATGTTTTTACGACTCTCTAGGACTTGAATTAAATCATATTCTACAAAGAACATCTTGTTGATCTCTTTTCAACTATATATCTGCAATCAATTCTGGTAATAATCATCTCAGTAGTTTGCCAGGAAAAAAAAATATTTTCCTTTTCTTTTTTATTTGAGAATAAGAAGAGGTAAAACCAAAGCAAATTCATCTGATACAATACAGCAGGCCCTCACTTCTTCCATTCTCTGATATTTCTTACACTTCCCTGCCAACCCCATCCATATATACAAATTAAATAACCAAGAGAACATCCACTTCCACGCCTCTAACTCGCTATTAATATTAACACTACTACACATATCATTTTCATATATTACTAAAAACTTCACTATCGCCATACATCTTTGATGCCATTCAAGCCACCACAAAAGTACCAATTATAACTAACACTGCCGATAAGCTCCCTATGATACCTGCATATGCATGTTGCAAAGTCATAAAACCTAAATGCATTCATTCTCTCTTTTTCTCAACATCTTATCCTTTATTTAACCCTGACAATCCACTTCCACTGGAACTTTAACTCGCTTTTCCACCAATCTCTCTTTCATTAATCTTCATAACTCTTTCAAACCAAACTATAGCATTATAGTTCCCCTACACAAATAAACTTAATTCCCGTTACCTTGTTATAGGTACTATAAGCTATTCTCAGTCTTCTTGAATATATACCTCCTAAACGCTTGTTACTACTAACTCCAAAATACATCTTAACATTCTGCCTCCATTCTTTGACCCAGTTCACCACTAATCCATCTATGCCTGCAGATTTACATTCTCAAGTTTCTCACTCTAGCCATTACGTCTCCTTACTTAATTACCTAATTTTCCAAATACCTATTTTTTCTTCCTATCAAACCCGTATCTTCATATCACCTCTTCATGTACGATTTTATGCAGATATTCAGAGTTCCTTCACACTCTTCCACATCCTATTTTCATCAGGTAAAGAAAGCACCATCCCTATCATTTTATGCAATTCTCCTCTCTCATTCTATTTCATTCCCTTATATGTTATATATATATTATTAATATTATATAATATAATAGATATATATATATATATTAATATAATATATATTATATATACTTATATATATATATATATAATATATATATTATTTTATTATTATTGATTATCTCTCCTTCTAGCTCCCCAAGACTGGGGTAAGGTCCGTGACATGCATCGGAAAAGAAATGTAGTAGAAGAATGGACACAAGTCAAAAGAAGCCCAGCCTTACCGCCCCTACATGTACTATTGGCAGAACTCTTCGCAGTCAGAAATCCACCCTAGAGTTTCGGACCCGATGACCTCACTATGGCATTATCGTCAAGTTGTAGGTTCACTTGCCCATCACAAAACCCACTCATTCACTCCTATTAAGAACCTTTATTCTCTCCTTCAGATCATCGTTCCACTGGACTCATACACTTTTTCTCTCTCCCGTCCGGTCGATTTCCAACATCTACTCTACCACTATACATTCGCTCTAACCACGACTTCTCTATTCATTTTGCCTATGACTTAGATACTATCATCAGACTACTTTCATTATTCTCTCATTTCCCTTTCTTCACACCAACATAACTCTCTAATACTTCATTCCTCATTTTGATCATCTTTCACACTTAACACGCCCTAATGATTATTGTCTATTGAACACATAACTTTTGAGATCTGTTTATACCTCTTATTCAATATCGATAGTGCTCACTAATACTTATTTTTTTTTTTTTTTTTGAAGATTATTTTTTTTATTTTTATTTTTTTTTTTTTTTTTTTTTTTTTTTATAATTTATTATTTTTATAAATACATTTTTTTATATTATAATAAATATATATTAATATATAAATATATTTATATATATATATATATAATATTAGTATATATATATATTATATATATTAGTTTTTTCTCTTGCAGAGTCATCTGGAATCGGCCTCATTTAAAATCACTTCTCAGCTTGCTTCAAAAGAAAGTTTCATCCGATATTATGATTTGATAATATTGTATGATTATAGCTTGTGATTGACTAGAAAACAAATTCAGTATAATTATGTTGGTTCATTAATTAGCTGGCGCTGGTTTAGTTTAGCATTAATTCATTTAATTTATGTATTATTATTCCTTTTAAATTATTTATTATATTGCGGTATATTATTTAGTACACATTATTTCTTATGTTTAAGTAAAGCAAGAATTCTAGTAGCATTGCCCTGTTCATATATAATTATATATATATATTAAATATTATCATTTATATAATTGGGATGAAATAGATCAATATCGGTTGTGGGTTGTATCATCTGCAGGTGCGGTTTCTGCGCGTTTGCGCAAATATTCTTCTGCTTTGTCATATGAATTAACTGCCGCTTAGATCCCCCTGTACCACTATATATATGAGACTTAGTATATATAATATATATTATTATATATTATAATAAATAGTATATATATATTATATATAATATGTATATATATATATATATATATATATATATAATATAAATATTAATAGTATATATATTATATAATATTAGGTATACAGATATGTTATCATAAATTTAAAAATTTCTCTAATTCTTAATATAATTATGTAAAAATATTTTTATTGCACCTAAGAAGATCCGCCGCCTCCGTAGAAACGTTTGTGTGTGAAACTTTGTAACTGTATATTTGTGTGTATATGAAAAATATAAAAAAAAGTTTTCTGCCCCTCAATGTAAAAATCTTTTTATTTGAGCAATGTCCGATAATCAAACCCACTCCCCACAAAAAGAAAAATTCGCAGAGGTTCATCTATCTTTTTCCAATTTACGCGTGATTGATTGTTTAGTGTGTGTGTTCTTCATTAATGTGCCGCTATTTTCAATACAATAATTATTAAAGTACAAGTGTGTATGGGTATTTGTTTTGTTGTTGAAATACGATAGTAATATAGGATATACATTTGTAGTTAATAGAACAATACAAAAGCTTTTGATTAATTCCTCGTTTTATATTTAAAACTGCGTAAGTTATTTTTTTCTACATTTTTATTTAAAATATGAAATTTTAAAGAAATAATATTATAAAAAAGATTGTTATCAGCTCATTTTTCCAATGGAAATAGAAAAGAATATCACCTGTAAGTACCAAATCATTCTCCTAGATATTTAGTATTTTCAATGAACATACTCTCGCACATTCATTAAATATTTGAGTCATTCCCTTTTATTGAAAGACATTTTTTAAGAAAGTAAAAATATACTTGTAAAAATTTATTATTATTCATTCATGATTTGTTAATATTAATGAAAATCTGACCTGTAAATTTACCTTCGCAACAAGCTGCAGTATATTCCTGCAGATCGCTTTGAATTTGATATTGCCAGTTCGCTTCTACAGAAATGGTGTTGGTATATAACACTCGACTACATCCCTACTAGCTTTTTGTTAATACTATTCAGTCAGTTCTCATACAAGTCTGGTTTTTCCTTCTTAACAAACATTCTCTGCATTTGAAAACAAACTGGACTCATATTCATCTCTCAGTCCCACAACTATCACACAAAGCATAGTGTCATAATTATCATTACTTTTATTATATTATTAATTTATAAAGCTTAAATCATATATTTTGGTTTTGAACGTGTTCAATATTATTTTATAATCGTAACTACAATAATGCAAATTACTCAAATTCTGACTACAGATAGATTACTTTTTTCATTAAATGTTTTTCATTGTATTTCTTAAACTCTAAACTGCAAATATGAAGCGCATAAAGTATGTTTACTCGAAACTAGGTCCAGACACGAAGTATCTTTTCCCTCAAATGAATATATCAGTTGGATTATTCAGTCTTTTTTTCCCCATCTTTCGGGTTGATGCAGACATTTAGCTTTTACTCCAGAATCACAATAACGTGATCGAAAGTAGCTTATATTATACTGAAGCGACAACACCTAACGTGCTAAAATTAATTTTCAGTTTTTCAAGAAAATGATTTTAAAAAATATTTAAAAGTTTTGGTATTATTTCTCTTTTATCTTTATTAATATCTTTTGTAAAGTATAACATCTGACTACTAAAATAATTATAGTAATTAATTATAATAAATATTCTGTGGGGTTATAGTTTATATATATTTATATATATATGTATGTTATATGTAGTATTATTTATATATATATATTATGTATAGTATATATAATATTAGATATATATATATTTATATTAATAGAAAAAAAATGACAAAATAATAAATATATATTAGATAATCATTATTATAATAGTGGAACCAGAAGTACTTCAGAACTGAAATTCGGTAATTGTTGTTTAAGTTAAAAGACAATGGATATTATTTGTTATTACATTTGCCACCGTACAAGTTCCTCAAATTAGGAGATTCACGACTATCAGAGATTTGTATAGTGCAGGATGAATGTAGCATTTATTTCAACAAATGGATTTGGGGTTCGCTTGAGTAATGCGGTTTGATAGCAAACGGCTTTCGGTTCAAAATTACTCATGGTGCAGACCATCGTTTGTATTCGTGGGTTCGAATAAGCGGAGAAGATCGTGACTGTGTATTGGATGAAGGTATGTAGAATGCGACGGTTTGTTTATGTGGGATTATGCGTTTTTAGAAATTTGTTTACAGGTATGAGATTTATGTTATTATAGTATATGTCGTTTAGTATTGAATTAAGTAATTAAGTAACATATTTAAATTTACATTATAGGAATAATCTTCCGAGAATTGCATTTATTTTCAGTGTCCGCAAAACAGATGCTCTGGGATAATTAATTATCCCAGAGGTCGGGATAGTACTATTAGTATATCACAAGTTCGATATAGTCGAAATAACCATCACTAAGAATCTTCATTATATTGTTGCATTCTTCACTCTTCGAGCGTACTAAAACATGGTTAAAGATTGTATGTAATAAAAGTTCAATTTATTACTTAAGAATTGCTAAATGTTTATTGACAGTGAAAAGTGGAAAATTATAAAATATACGTGTAAGGCCATTTTGCTTTGTATGTTGATTTTGCGAAAATTATTTATAATTTGGAAAACTGGATATTTTATTACTAATAATGTTGTTGCATGTTTTGATGCTCTGCCAAAAAAAATCTGGGGTTAATCCAGGCGCTTCTCTCAAAATTAAAAACATTACATATAGCTTAAAAAAATAATGTGTATTTGTCATTAAAATAGTTTATTTGATTCAATTGCTTCAGAAATTTATTCAATAGGATTAATGAATATTTCAAGAAACTGAATGTGACGATGTACATCTAACAGAACAACATGTATACTGCTAAGATGTGAATGAATTGAGGTGCCTAAAGTAGTTAGACGTATCGATTAAATGACTATCAAAGTTGTATCAAGTCAATATCAAAATTTACTTTCAAGGCTGTTTAGATTAAATAGGATCTTTGATCTTTTCAATATACAGCTTTTTTCAAAAGGGTTCAAAAAGGTGAACATAAGATTTCATTGGCGCCCATTTAAATCGTTGATTATACCAGAATACGATAGAATGCAAAGGTATTTAGATGTACTTGTATCGTTATGAATCTTTAACATGAGATGAAACTGAACATTTGAACAGTATAAATAACTTCACATAAGAAAAGAATTTAATTTCATAGCCGATTCGATCATAGTCTGGATCCTAGTAGTCAATTTACCTAGAAAAATTCCCTCTAGATTAACTGATGCCTTGTAAGGTGTGAATTTTTATAAAAAAAACAACAGAAGAAAAACGGAGTGTTATGGTTGTTTATGAATCGTCGATGTCATTTATCTATCGTATCCAGACGAATGAGAAACCTGAAGTACAAAGTTAATTACAGACTGTCACTGAAGAAAAAACTGGTCACTAAGTAAATTAAATGGCATTAAGCATCATTTTATGACCACCGTGTTCTAAAAATAACGCTAACGTTTATACAAAAATGTGTGAAAGGTAAGTTAAACAAGCCCCAAAATAAAGAATTTAAATAGTATGTTAGAAAAGACTGCTCTAAAGGAAGATAAATGATAACAATGGCAGATGATATGTATATCAAGGAAAAAAACTGAAAAAAAAAATTTAAGAATTTATAAATTTTTACAAGCTTGCTAGCCTTATCTACACCAGGAAACATCTTGACCAGTTGGAAGGGCCAAACTTATAAGGAGTAAATTACGTCTCAAAGTGATCAGAATGCAAGTTATATAAATAAACTTCACAACAAACATTAGGATAATTGTTCAATAGAAGTGCATTGTATCGATTATATGGTAAATTATAAAGTTAAGTTTAAAAAGCATTGGACCAAATGGCATGACATACAACATTTGTCCTCCGTAACCCTGACCTAGAGTGATTGGGGACATGAAATTTATTACGCTCCACTTATTAATTACATTACACGAGACTTTAAATAGGTATGAGAGCTAAGTTAACTTACTAACAATTTATAAAAAAAGAGAATACATAAATAATTAGACTAATATATAGTATTGTGAGAGTATAGATATTAATTCTACACTCATCTGTAATGTGTTATCATTCCTCGCGATAGATCGTGTTCCTTATATATAATATCTCGTACGATACCCATGCGTCTAATTAGTATTATATATAGGTTATTATAATATATATTATATATAGTAGATAATATAGTATATTATCTTGACGTTGACCCTAGATAAGATTTAAGCGCCTTACACAGCAGTTGTACTATACTCTATTCCGGAATTGAATTTTCGTCGAATTTACCTATTACTTGTGGGTATATTTACTTCATAGTCTACTAGATATAACAATCCTATAAGTATAGTCGACTCAGCACTCTTGCTATCAACTGCGGTCATACATAATCGTTCTCTAGAAAAAAACACAAATTAAGTTGTAGGATACATTAATCACTCAATATTTCTATTAATTAGCGTAATAAAATTTGTATGTTATTGATACTTCGGCATTTTTGTTGATATATATTTATACAATACATTACATACCTAGTGTAACATATCTATACGTACGAGTTTATAACGAAATATATATATCAGCTGAATATTGCCATTATAAACTTTAGATATGATCACTTTAGAATATTCTAAAATAGTATATATAAATAAGTCTCAATCTCAATATGTTTGTACTGTATCGCAGAAAGTTAATATAAACAAGGTA
This sequence comes from Trachelipus rathkii, assembly GCA_015478945.1. NCBI lineage: Eukaryota > Metazoa > Arthropoda > Malacostraca > Isopoda > Trachelipodidae > Trachelipus > Trachelipus rathkii. Next base: position 39,432 of record JABUQX010026551.1, on the reverse strand, counting down.
TGCGCATATACTGAAGTATAAGTATAATATATAATATAAATAAGATAAGAATATGATACAAAATAATAATATTGTTCCTGTAATTGATCCAAATAAATTGCTTCGCATTTAATATAATAATATATAATATATAATAATAATAAAAAATAATAATGTTATCTGATACTTTGACTCTATCTCCTCGGGCTCATTTAAATGAGAATGATATAGGTTAAAATGGTCTCATTGGACGGGTTCTTTATTCCACAAGGGCCTGATTCTTCAGTATGTGAAGTGGCGCTTAATGGGCCTGCGAAATTGAATTAGTTACCGTTGTTTCAGAGTTTCGTGGAGATACTATAATATTAATATAAGTATAGGAATTAATAATAATAATAATAATAATATGTAAATGAATAATATAAAATAATATTTCCGTTTCTTCTATGGCTCCTTTCGGACTCCAACAGGATGGATTGGATGGGCGTAACGAGTGGTACGTTAATAGGAATGAGTTTAAATAGAATGAGCATTACTGAAGTCGAAGATATCTCTCTCACACCTTCTCATCTTAAGTCGAGCGCGTTCGCAGTCAAATTAACCGCACACTAGGGTTCAAAACTCGCCGGTACCCCACTGGGCATCTCGTCATATGATAAGTTACATCCCTTCGTCCACGTAAACAGACATTGACGCCCTCACAAACCCGCATCACCTATATATTATAATTTATTTACACCTTATTCTCGACTCTCCAACTCACATTCCGTCAGGAGTCTTTACTGGATCAATTCTTTTTTGTTTTATGTCTCCGGCAGTCCGGTCGATATTCCAGCACTCGCCACGTATACATCCGCTTTAACGAAACCACTAGTCATTATCTTTCGTACGACCAACAATTATATACATTGAGTGCATGTGTCTTAAGGGTCTTTCTTCACGCCACACATATTCTTACACGTTCATCCTGATTTGTATAAAATTTTCACACCTAATAATAAGAATAATAATAATAAATATAATAATAGATAATAATGAATAGTAATTAATAATATATAATAATAATAATAATAATTATAAGATAGCCTCTTGCTCAGAGGTATGAGTGCGATCTCAACGAAGATCGCTGGTTTCAATCCTCGCGTATGCGATTGAGTTATCTACCTGGGGCAAGAATTAAACTCGACTGCGAACGATGTTGGTGCGGCTGTTTGGATAGGGCGTCCTTAAATTCGATTCCTGTGTCCCGTGTTACCTCTTTATAGGGATAAAGCACGTTTAAAAGGTAGTTTTTTTATAATATATAATTATAATATAATAATAAATTAAATTGTTAATATTTAACATAAGTATTATTTAAAAAAGAAATGTTGAAGTATCTAAAACAATTACATAAATATAATAATATAATAACTATAATAATAATAATTATTAATAATAAATAATAATATATATAATAATAATAATATCATATTAGCTTCTTCGGTCTCTATAATTACTTATCTTAAATCATTTAAGTTATTCCAGAGGTCTCTTTTTAATTCCCCAAGATAATCAATATGTAGGCGACTGAAGTTGCGAGTCAAAGGTCAGTTCGATCCCTTGTCATAGAATCTGACCTTTAATATTCTTGGCAGGCTACTTGGCGAAATCGGTAGGAGTAACTGAGTTCCAGTGCAATTTGCAAGGATTTAAGCATACAATGGTGAATCATATTATTATAGCCCTACTAAAACCTAAAAAAAAAGTTTTTTTTTTAGTTTAGGATGAAATGAAACCAAGATAGAAATATTTTAATAATAAGATTTAATTTGCTTATGGATTATACACTAAGCTTACACCTAAATACGACCAAACATTATGAGAGAATTTTCCTTTTTCTATGCTTTCTATCGCGTACCTGTGATAAAAAAATGACTTTAAAATTAATCGCTAAGAAATATTCTATTTCTTCAAGTTTCATATATATAATTATAACCTATATTTAGCAAAAACACTAGAATTTTATTCAAAATTAATTTTCCTTCACAGATAGGTGAATAATTCATTATATATTATACAGCAGCAAAAACATAAAACCTAACCTTGTATTACAAGTCATAGTAAAAAAAATAATAATTTTACAATATTTTCTCGATTACAAATTTTTATCATTATTTCCGTATGAACTAGATCTTTTTTTTAAAAGTTTTCTATCTTGCAGTGTTTAATAGCAATTTTTTATTTGTATAAGCCAATCATATTTTTTTCCTGAAGAGTTGCCAAGTAGTAACTAAGTAATTCGGAATTTCTATATTTACATCTTTATAAAGCAGTTCCAACAGGTAGGCAAAATCTCCCATACAAAGTGAGAAATTCGGATAGATGGGCGGAAGGGATGTGGAGAGATTGTGGCACTATTAGGGAATGATACTTGCTGTCAAGATACTAGCAACACACAAAGTTTATTAACGACTGTAGAGGACATATTTGGAGGAAGCAGTAATGGGCAGCAGGGATTGGGATCCAGTGGCGAGGGGATTATGATTCGATGCATCACCCAGACACCTCCAGAGCGACTCCTTTCTACTAGATGTGAACCGTCCAATGACGGTTTGAAACCTTCGCAGTTAAGACATGAGCATCCTCTGCCAACATGTACCCCAGAGATGGAAACCACGATGATTGTGATGGAGAAATTTGTGTCAGTGGAAATGGCCATGTAGACGCAGGAGGATGTATTGGGCACTTCGACACCCTGTGCGTGCGCTTATTAGTCCCTATCCTTAGTATTTCGAATAACACACGTGGGAGGTAACGAACAGAACTCAATTCTGGAATTCGGTCACAGAAAAAAGCAGAGGGCTTTTTGAATGGCATCGGATCAAGCAACGCCTGGCAAGCGCTTCTAAAATCCCCCACACTTCCAGACTTTACGATCAGGGTGATTGTATGTTTTGCTAACCTTCAGGTAACCCGATCAGTTTGAAAACCGCGACTATTCCGCACGTGTGATACATATGATGTATGGAAACAGGTGAATCCCCCCCCCTCTTCCGTTTGAACCTCGGGTGTAAAGTGCCAAAGGTCGCAATGGACTTCCCGTGGATACAGATAAGGAATCCTCACTGTACCTGAGTGGCCTCCGCCTTGTAATTGGATCCGTTGTAAACAGACGCGGATAAATACAACTTTGAATAGGTAGTAGAACCAAAGTAGCATGGCCGCTCGCTAAGAAAGTCAAGGAAAGTGAAGATGGAAGTAACAACCCCGGAAATGGCAATAAGAAGGTGTGTGATGACGCATTCTTATATAGGTTCAATGCGATATGGGAACTCTGAATAGGATGAATAATAGCACATGGAAGCTATCCCTCCGCAGAACAGGGGCATCACCCTGACTCACCTTCAGGCTGTTCTCTCGTGAGAGAAGAAAATGTTCCCGTGCTATTCTCAGACTTCGTCTGATATGAAAAATAAGAATAATAATAATATAATAATATAATATATTAATAATAATAATATAATATAATAATTAATATAATAATAATAAACTATAAAATAATAATAACATCTATAGTAATTCCCGAGTGTTCGCCTTATATAATAGTTTGCCCTGATTTGGTTCTAATATAATGATATAATTAATAATAATAATAATATAATAATAAATAAATAAATAATAATAATAATAATAATAATAATAATAAATAGTAATAGTAAGATTAATAATAATAGATAATATAAATAATAATAATCATAATATTAATAATAATAATATATATATAATATATAATAATAATATAATACCATCTAATAGGTCAAATTCCCAATTGTCGTATTATTATAGTGCCGCTGATATTGTTTCTGGCTAAACCTAAATCCGTATTTTGACATTATTACGCAGAAGCAACTAGAACTTTACAGCTCAAGACACGATGAATTAATCTGTGACTCTCATAATCCATCATATGAAAGAAAAGATAAATAATTCAATATTATTAAAACTACAAATTTAAAAATAAAGATTTATTTCAGTTAAAAAAGAATGTTACAGATGTATATTTAAAATCATAACATTATTATTATTATTTTTAGTTGACAATTGACCCCACAGGTCGTATTGTCCTAATGAGTATAATTAATAAAGATATTTAAACTTGAAGAACTTGTGGGTGGAAAATCTGTGTTAAAACTCTTAGCCACTTTCATACTTAGTAAATATATATATATAAAAACAGTATATATCAACCGTTCTCAATCTCAAATATCTTTCATCAACTTCATTAATTGAATTTATTTAATCCTAAACTAATTACAATAATAATTTAATAAAATAATATAATTAATAATAATAATATAATATTAGATAATTAATAATAATAATAATAATATAATAATAATAATACTAACTAAAGAAAGAAATAATAAAAATTAAAAAAAACAAAAAAAATAATATATTAAAATAAAATTATAATAATAATAATAAAACCTATTTTAATTTTTTTTGATGATATACAGGGTCCACCACTGCAGTAATACGATGCATGGGACACGGGTTGGGATAATCTCTATACCATCATTCATCAACAGGGCGTCAAACCCTGTTGTACTCTGACTGGATGCAAGCCAGAAGAAGTCGAGTTGGGGTCCGACTAGTGAGGCTTGTCTTTCTTTAAGTTTCTTCTTATTTTGCCCATAAGACACTCCAAGAAAATCGATCTAAACCTCAATAGATGAACACAAAAATTATAATACACCATAATAATACCTCCCTAGAACCCACCCCGTTTGGTTGGGCCATCCGGTGTGCCTCGGAAAGCCATACAGACTTTTCCGAGTTCCGTCCCCATTAAGATGCTGAAATGATAGTCGTCAAACACTAGATAGGAATTCATATTCTGATGTTTTTTTTAACTATTGAGTATGCGGTTGGAATGTAAAACTCTTTACTTTATATTTTCATTAATCTTATCTATGTTTTCTTATAAGAAGGAACTACGCAGTCTAAGTCACAAAAATTTAATCTTGTATCAAATCTGAATAAATTCACATTATTCTTGTTGTGTGACTTTGCATGTTCTAACGCATATGTTTGTATCTTATTTGGCTTGTATTATGTGCAACATACGCTGTCGTAAGCATTCCGTGTATACCATGTAAGTGTGTTTACATCACTTTCATTGCCATAATAATTAGGTAACGACGTTATACACTCACCACAGATGGTATACCACTACGAGTCACTAAAACAAGCAGATATATTTGCTGTGCGTTATACAATGCTTCTTAACTAGAATGGCTTCATTTATTTTTGCCTTGTAGTGTTTTTTAATACTTATAATTTTAATCTTTTTCTATGATTTCTCGTCAGGTTACGTTGTAAAATATTGATCAAGTTCATTACTTGTTTTACATTAGGATTAGTTTATTCTAAAATAAACCAAAGAAATTATAATTTGATTTCTATTTATAACGTTCGTTTCCTGATAATAAATAACAAAGAATCAAATTAAAAAGTATTATAATTAAGAAATATAAAAAATTAGCTAAAATAAAGAAAAATATAACTTCTTGCAGTTATCATTTCATGCAGCAAATGAGCATTTTATTATAGATAAATTAATAATAATGAATATTCTACACTCCCTTTCATTTTACTTTGCATATCCACCGTGTCCAAAACCAAGCAACTTCTTGTCTGACGTTAAGAACTGATCTTCCTTATTTGTTAGCAAGTAATCTTGAAGCGACCCTAATGAAAGGTATTCCATAACCATGTACTGATAATTTTTCCCTTGTATCATTTCACAAACAATGAAACTGGACAATTTTCGTGTCTTAATTCATGTTGACAATAAAAAATAATGAATAATAGTTATACAAAATTATCCATAAAAATGCATATAAATAAAAATATTACATAATGGCGCACAATAAAAAAATTTTAATGAAATTAATTTCAATTTCACATAAAACAAAATAAATAAATCTATAAATAAATAAAGGATAAGATATAATATATTATATATATATATATATATATATATATATATTTATATATATATAATTATATAATAATTATATATTTATATATATATATATATTATATATATATATATATTATTATTATATAAATATATATATATATAGTATAATATAATATATATATATATATATTATTATATATATATATATATATTATATATCTTATAATATTATATAATATATATATTATAATTTAATATAATATATAATATATATAATTTATTACATATATATATAAGTAATATATATAGTATATATATATATATATATATATATATTATATATTATATATATATATATATTATTTTATATATATATTAATATATAATATATATATATTATACGGCGCTCGTCTTTATGGGCTAATTGGGCTGCGCCCTCCAAATTAAATGGCCAGGCATAGAATGTTGATAGAAATATGAAATTTTTGTTAAATAAATTTATTCTGAATTTTTTTCTTTTTTAAAATTTCTTTACATAAAGAATTAGTATCAATAAGAAAATACAAGGAATCTTTTTCCAACTGCAAATTGTGCGTATGATATTTATTTCAATATATTTCAATTATAATAAATTTACTGATGTGTATGATAAGCCAATTTTATATAGTTCCTTAAATAAGACAAATATAGCAACTAAAGAAAATATGTTTCAAAATTCCTATAGTACTTTTTTATAATGTTGCCAGTTGTCTTTTTTTATTTCATAGAACTTGGAAGTTTTTCTCATAAAATTAAGGTTCAAATTACAGAGTTGCTAGATTTGTCCATGTATTGTCCTTCTTTTTACTTGTATATAGAGAGTAAGAGACACTAAAGTCAGTTTATTCGCATTTCGGGAGCTTTTGTTATTTTTTTGGGCGAGCAAATAACATAGTGAAAATATTTGCAAAAAATTACGTTGATATTATATATACATATATTCTAATATATTATATAATAACATATATATATATATATATTATATTATATAATGATATATATATATATATATATAGTATATATTATATATTATAGTATATATATAAGAGAAGAGATGAGAGAGAAAGAGAGAAGAGATGAAGAGAGAGAGAGTAGAGAGAGAAGAAGAGAGAAGAGGAGAGAGAGAGAAGAGAAGAAGAGAGAAGAGAGAAGGAGAGAGAGAGAGAAGAGAGAGTAGAGAGAGAGAGAGAGCAGAGAGATGAGATAGAGGAGAGAGTAAGATGAGATGGAGAGAGGAATAGAGAGAGAAGAGAGGAGGAAGAAAGAGGAGGAGAGAAGAAGAGGGAGGAGAGGAGAGAGACGAGAGAATGAGAGAGAGAGAGAGAGAGGAGAGAGAGAGAATAGAAGAAGAGAGAGGAGAGAGAGAGAGTATGAGAGGAGGAGAGGAGTAGAGAGAGAGTAAGAGAGAGAAGAGAGAGAGAGAGAGAGAGAAGAGATGAGGAGAGAAGGATTGAGAGTAAGAGAGTATCCAATCCTAGATTAAGGCAATGACGTTTTCTCATATTGTAATGTTTTAAATTGACACCTATACAATTAACAATTTATTTTTAGGCTTTGCATTTACCGAATGGTCGTGATATGCAATCGATATTATTAAAAAAAAAAAATAAAAAAAAAAAAAATATAAAAAAAAAAAAATATATAAATGTCCTATAATTTTATGCACACATTTTCAATAAATATAGTAAAAATTAGTAATAGTCGTTGAGATAATCCTATCAGATATGGAATTTAGAAAAGTAATGATTTATATAATATTTCCCATCTAAGAGATTTATCAATCTTTTAATTGCAGAATGTGTTCGAAATGGATGCAATCGATATTAAAAAAAAAAAGTTGTGAATAGTAGGAATAAATAACATAGAAATAAAAATTATTTTACTAGATTGTTCTATATATATATAGATATTATATAATTTATTATATTATATATACTATATATATATATATATTATAGTATATTATAATATTATAGATATAAGTTTACCATATTTTTCTAACGAAATCGGGCACTCAGTACATAATATATTACTATTATATATTATTATAATATATTATATATATATATTATTTTATAAGATATTATAGTATATATATTATTATATATATTTATCTATAATATATATTATATATATATTATTATATTATAGTATTATAATATTATCAGTGGCGTATCAGGGGGCCAGGGGCATGACCCCCCAAAATTTTTAGACACTAAAAATTTAGTATCAATGTGTCATAATATAAAAGTGCAGAGTAATTTAATTTCATATATTTGCCTGTAAGAACAAATCGTATAAAATCTTTTAGTTTAAATACTAAACTTGAAGCCATCAGATAAAATGATACATTGAATTTCGATTTTTGAGAATGTTTTAGTCGTATCAGAGCTGGGTAGTGAAATTGCTGTACCAAATTAATAAGTTCCAAAAATACAGACCTAACTTTCCTACCTAACTAAACTTATATTAGTTATTTATTTCACATAATAAATTTTTGGATAAATTTAATGTAATTTTAAGGAGAATTTATATATCGATATTAGAAATTTATTTCTACTTTCAATTGAATAACGACAGTGAATGTGCCATATGAGAGAGATAAAAGATTGTTAACATGTTTAAATAAGACTCGAAAGCTAATAGAAGATTTAGTAATGGGCGAATGGGATTAGGAATTGACATCACAGCACAGATCGTTCAAAAAACAGCAATAGACGAACTGCTTTCTGTCGAAGTCACTTTATTTATATAATGTTTGCAAATACTATCCATTTTACCCGTGTTACTGCTTCAGTAGTAAAAAGCTTTGTGAACTAAGACTTTCTAAAATGCTACTGAGAGTACTATTTGAGAGAGAAGACCGTATCTGGATTGCCTCGTCAACATACAATCAAATGATTTGACTATAAAAACTGAAGATGTTTCTCAGATTTTGCTCATTCTCATGCCCGGCCGATTTAATTACAATTAGGTAGATGATTTTATAATTTTATATAAATTACTCCAATTTTTTCTTAGAAATTTGGTCTCACTTTAAAATATAATAATATTATATATAATATTATAATTATAAATTACTATATTATATATATAAATATATATATATATAATAATATATATATATTATATATATATATAATATATATATTATATAAATTATATATAAATAATATTATATAAACTATATATATGATCATATATATATATATATATTATATATACTATATACTATATAAGTATATATATATATATATAATTATTATTATATAATTAATATATATATATACTATTATATATATATATAATATATTAATTAATCATATTATATATTTTTCAATATATATATATATAGTATATAATAATATATATATATATATATTATATTAAGTATAATATATATATATATTAATATTATATTATATCTTTAATATATATAGGACCTG
>JABUQX010026551.1:5000-25000 GCA_015478945.1 Trachelipus rathkii | reverse complement strand
AAGGAATTTTGAATTCTTTATTTACTTTCACTTTCATTTATATTTTAAAACTTATAAATTGGAATTAGGCCATCAAGTATTTAAAACATTCGAATTAATTTAATATATTAAATAATATCTACGCACAATGATCAGTGGAAAAAAGGCTTCCTTGTATTTTTATTATTGATTTACTATTTTAATGTACTAAATGGTATAAAAAAAATGCAATACTTACTTTGTCAAAAATTTCAGATTCTATCAAAATTCTATGCCTTGCATTTTAATTTGGATGGCTGCAGTCCAATAGCCATAAAGACAGCGCCACTGTTATAATATATACTATATAAATATATATTTATTATAGTATAGATATATATATTTAATATAATATATATAATATTATATATATATATATATATATATTATAAAATATGGATACATATAGTATACTATTTATATATATAATTATATATAATTTAGATATATATATATATAATATATATATATAAATATTATATATATAATATATATATATATATATATAATATAATATTATATATAGTATATATATACCTATATAATATTATATTATATATATATTATATTATTATACTATATATATATAATAATATATATATATTAATATAATATATTATAATATATATATATATATATATATAATATATTATATATAATATATATATATATTACGTATATATTACGTATATACATATTTAATATTAAGATTTATATTTTTTGTTATGTTCTCTAAATAATTTAAACGAAACTAAGGTTAGTTTAAGGGTCCTAGGACAAGGTTCTACTTTAATTTGAAAATGTGTCAGGTAAGCTCGATTACCTTTTTACTTTCAATGACAATCCTGAAAAAGGTTACTATAGCTCCGCTTTCGAATCTATGATCGTCTTATTGATAGGAAAAACTTATCAGTACATGGTTACGGACTCTTAGCCCGATTCAAAGATATTTTGCTAGAAAACATTAGGAAGATGCAGATTCTAACTTCTCTGTAGACAGAGTTGCTTCGGTTTATTGCTAATTATTGCAAAAAATTATAAATGAAAGAGAGTTGTTTCGAATCTTTCTGTTTTATTCATTTATCTATATTAATCGCTCATTGCTCCGCTCGCACCGATTACTATAATATCTTAATTATTTTTTATTATTTATATATGCCTTTTATAGGTTTCTTTAATTTTGAATCCTGATTATTCTCATTATTTAGGGGCCAACCACTTCCGCTCTTATAATTAGAAGATCATTATTAATTTCATGTTTATCTTTAGGATTGAACAATCCTAAATAAAAAAGGTATATAAGAAACTTTCTGTGATCTTCTTATTACCAGAGAAAGGTTGATGCCCTTAAATGAGAAGAACTTAAAATTAATAAGTATTGTAAAAAAAGCAAAAAGCTCAAAAATAATGAAGCATTACTGTAAAAAGCTGATTGTATACCCAGTCAAAATTTATCTGCTATGTTTTAGTTGCTCGTAAGATGTTAACCATGCTGTGAGTTGTATCAACGTCGATGTACCTAAATTATTTGCTAATTTGAAGTGAATTACACGCTATTACTGTTATACGACGAATGCACTCGGATCAGCGTATTTCAACACAAAGTCAAGCAAGTAAAACAAAATATGAGGTAATAGGAACATGCAAAGTCAAAACAAGATTATAGTGAATTACTTCGGATTTGCTAAAAGATAATAATTTTGTAATTAGACTAGGCGGATTCCTTCTTATAAAGAAAAATAGATAGATATTAGATGAAAGATATAACTAAATGTCCGATACTTTAATGATTTTTATTCCATAGTTAAAAAAAAACATCAAATTATGAATTCCTATCTGTGTTTTGCAGCGACTATATTATCATCATCTTAGGACTACTCTGGTTCTGGTGTCTTTTCCGATGCCACACCGATGCCCACCAACTGGTGGGTTTCCTAGTAGGCTGGAGTATCATTATTGTTTTATATTGTGTTCTCTATGAGGTTTAGATGGTTTTTTGGAGTTGTCTTTATTGAGACAATAAAATAAGAATGAAAACCTTTCAAGAAGGAACCAACCTCACCATCAGTCGTCTCCCAACTCGACTTCTTCCTGGTGCTTACAGTCTGAGACAACAAGAGCTTTGACGCCGTTTTGATATAATGATTGTATGAGTATCTATTCACAACCGTTGTCCCAGCATCGTTTTAAGCAGTGTTGACCCTGTAATCCAAAAAAAAAATTTAAAATATGTTTATATATTATTATCTTATTAATTTATCTTTTATATTTATTTTTTGTTTTTTTTTTTTTCTTTTTTATTATTTAGTCCAATTATTAATCATTATTATGGTATTATTATGATTATTATTAAAAGTATTTTTATTATGTATATTATTTATTATTACAATTATTTTTTATTAGTTTATGATTTTAAAATTATAACCACCATCAATATACTATACCAATAAGATATTGAAGTTGAGAAACTGATATATGATCGTGTTTTTATAATTAATCTATCTGAAAGTATGAAAAGTGGCAAGAGCTTTTAACACACGATTTTCACCCCACCAGAGGTACAGTTTAAGTATTTTAATTTTTATACTCATAGGACAAATACGTATCGTAATAACGGATAAAAATACTAAAAAAGATAATAATAATTATATTTAATATACAATCTTGTAACATTTTCTTTTTTAACTTTGAATAAACCTTTCTTTCATTTTTATGTTGATTTATTCTATTGACTATTGTTATTCTTTTCTATTTCCATAGGATGGTAATTATTTGAGAGTCAGCAGATTATTCTCGTGATTGAGCTCGTAATTTATTAGTTTGTTCTGCAGCATCATGTCAAATACACGGATTTTGTTTAGTCAGAAACCAAATCAGTGAACGATGTATTAAATACAACACTTCGGGATGATGCCTATTAGATGTAATATTATTATATTTATTTTTTTATTTTTATTTTTATTATTATTATTTCATTTATTATTATTATTATTCATATTATTTTATATTACTATCTATTATTTAATATTATTATTATTATTATTATAATTATTATATTTTATTATTATTAGCTGATTATTATATATCTAATTTTTATTATAAACCAAATCAGGTAACGTATTTACATTGTCGCACATAAAAGGTTTACTATTAAAATGTTATTAATATTATTATATTATTATATTATAATTTTATTATTATTAATTATATATTATCTATTATTATTATTTTATAATTATTATTTATTATATTATTATTTCTTGATTCAACCAAAGTATGAGAATACACCGGGACATTTCTTTTCCTCTCGAGGAAAAGCCTGAATGGAGTCAGGTGTATGCCCCTGTCTCTGCGAGGATCACTCATTAGTCTGCTCTTAATTCCTCCATATTCAGGTTCCTACCTCATCGGCCTTGACACCTATAATAGAGCGAGTCCATCACAATCCTTATTATTGCCATTTCCTGGTGTTGTTACTTCATCTTTCACGTTCCTTTGACTTCTTAGCGAACGTCCATGCACTTGTTATCCACTATACTATTTCAAAAGTTATGTTTATCTGCCGCCTACTGTTTAGCAACGGATCCAATCTTACCAAACGGAGGACACCAGGTACAGTGAGGGGATCTTCTCTTACACGGGAATCATTGCGACTCTATGCATTTACACGATGGTTCAAACGAGAAGTGGGGGTACTTCGATGTTCCATACATCACAGCACCCCTTCCGACCCATAATTCGTCCTGTTTTATCGGCCAAATGATAGCGTGTCCATGCGGTTAGCAATCAGTTACCTATCACCCTGAGGGTTAAAGATACCAACTTTTCCATTTTAGAAGCGCGCCAGGCGTGCTTGACCGAATCATTCAAAAGCCCCTCGTGTTCGTGTACCATTCAGATTGATGTTCTGTTGGTTACCTCCTACGTGTGTGGTTCTTGGAAATGAACAACATAGCGAAACTAAATAACCAAGCCAAGGGTCAGGATGTCATACCTCCTCTGCTTACTCATGGCCTTCTCCTCTACAATTTCTCATCAATCTATATTCGTGTTTCTCTCGGCTGCTAACATGTGGGCAGAGGAGATCATGCCCTAACGCGAACGTCAAAACCGTCATGACGATGGTCATATTATAAGAAGAGTGCCTCTGATGGTCCGGTTTCGATTGAATCTGAATATTCCAACCTCGCCCATGATCCCAGATCCCACTGACCTGCCCATTCTTTCCTCCAATGTCCTCTTACAGTTCGTTAAATAACTTTGGTGTGTGATGCTAGGTTCATCTCAAAAGTTCTCGATGTGCTCACTATATCTTCCACATCGCACTTCCCCATCTTATCGATCGTCTCACTTTCGTAGGGTCGAAATTTTGGCTATCCGGTGGAGCGAACATCTTTAAAAGACGTAACCATATCAGCTCTCATATTCATTTAGTTAGGGACCTCCTCCTTGTAGTTGGAGATTGACACCGAGATAAGTCACATTCCCGTTTCTACGCGATCTGTACTCACTCAAAAAAAATAAAAATTGCATTTTTTTTGGTCTAGGTGGAAATTGGTGTTTTTGAGGTCGAGTTAATACGGAATAATGATAAATTTGTAGCAAAAAAAATATTGTAAATTATTATTATGTTTTTTTACTTAAGACTTGTAATACAAGGTTATTTTTATGTTTGCTGCTGAAATATATATAATGAATTATTCACTATCTGATGAAGAAAATTAATTTTATGAGTATAATTCTAAAGTTTTTGCTAATATAGGTTATAATTATTATATATCAACTGTGAAGAAATAGAATATTTACGAGTTAAATTTAAATCATTTTTTTATCACAGGGTACGCGATTAGAAAGCATAAGGAAAAAGAAAACTTCTCTATAAATCTGTTATGTTTGGTCGTATGGTAACACTTTGGGAAATGTCACAGGAAACTTTCCCGGACCTAGCCTAAATCGATGGAGCCATTTTAATCCAGAATTAATTTCCATATTTCTCAACTTATTTGACCAATTCAAGACTATTTTTTAGTTTTATAGGGGTTATTCACTCAATATAATTTCTACTAGTATATCCGGACAGGTATCGCGCCCTGTGTTACATGAGTATTATTATCGGGTCTACCGCATTTCGACAATAGTAGTGTAAAATTTTAAATGTAAGATTCTTTACAATTATCAATCCTAACTCTTGATCCAATCATCGCCCTATTACATTTGATTTCTTGGGGAAATTAATAAAGATAACTTGAAATAACATCAAAGATTTTATAATTAATTAATCTTTACACGAATTAGCACAATACGAATTATTATTAGTATATTATTATGATTATTTTATATATAATATTATTATTTATTATTATTTTATTGCTAATTTTGTTTATTGCACTAACACACGCTTCTATTTAATTATTATATTGCAATTTGAATTATTTTAATTAATTTTATATTATATTATTTTATTATAAGAAATACTGTTAACGGTGGTTGAGCTCTATAAAGATGTGTACCGGTGGGACCACATGAATCAATTTTAAGTCGCTTATACAAACAGCGCCCCACACATGTTCGCGTCGAGTTTAATTCTTGCCCCAGTAGATAACTCCAATTGCTTACGGGAGGATTTGATACCAGGGATCCTCTCGTATGAGGTCTCCCGCGACTCAACCTCTGCGCCAAGTGCGTTTTATTATTATATATTAATTATATTAATTTTATTTATATTATTATTATATTATTTTCCATTATTATTATTATTTCCATTAGTGTTACAAAGAATTTATTAAAATGAGGAATGACGTGTTAGAGCGTCTTTGAGGAGAAAGAATTAAGTTAGAATGTATTAAGAGTGTTGGTTAGACGAAAGGTATGAATATGTCCGGGGTAACGGGATGTTTTATAAGTGCGCGGAATTGCTGGGGAATCGGATCCGCTTGGAGACAAAAAAAAAAAATGATGAGCAGCAAAGAATATCCGTGAGGGAGAGGAATTATTATATTTAATGTAAATCGATATTTATATAAATAGATGTATATTCTTATATGAGGGTATGGTTGTTACCTGGACCAGGAGATGAACTTTTAATTGACGAATGCCACAGATGGGTCCGGCGATTGTGTTAAACCTAGGTGTTTTTGACTGCGACGGGCCGCACTGTAAGCTATGAGATGAAGGGGTGGCAGAGCATTTCATTTCGACTTCTCATTTTTTCTATTTAAACTATCATTTCGTACATTTACGCATTCCATCCAATCGTGGAAGTGAAAGGAGATAAAGAAGAAAGGAAATAAATTATTTATTATTATTATTATCATAATTATTATTATATTTTATTATTATTATCATTATTGATCTTATTATATATCTCAGACTCGAAACACTACTAATTAATGTGCAAGCGCCCCAGGTAAGCATTCATTATATTTCAGACTTAATCAGGCCTTTGGATGAAGACCGTTTCCCATAGACCCGAGTTACCCTTATATGTCAGTTCATTTCATAACTGAGCTAGGATGATGAGTAAAATACAGTAATTTATTGATCTATCTAATTTAATTAGTGGATGGTTGTTTCATTATTATTAATTTTATTAATTGAAATATATTGAAAGTTAAATAAAATATTATTTAGTTATTATTATTATTATTATATATATTATTATTATTATATTATATTACTAATATGATTATATTGCATACAAAAATGTTTTTATGTGTTTAAATTTAGTGATTTAAAGTTTTTTTATTATATTTTTGTTACAATTTTTATTTTTTTATATTATACGAATTAATTTTAGTCTGAAAGACGGAAATGTGAATATTCAAATATTCAAACATTAATTAAATCTCAATAATATTAGAAATTAATTGTTAAAACAATAGATTTTACACGTCTGTACATGGTATAAAATATCGTACATCTATCTATAAATTTCATAATTATGGTTTTTATATATAAAATAATAATATACATATAAAGTAATATTTTTTTATATATATTTGATTGTATATTTTTTATGATTTTATTTTTTATTAAATTGTTAGTACAGTTAGCTTAGTTTCCAAATGTAAGTTTGGTACTTGCTCATAATCAGTCTGGAAAGCAATAACATTGTCAGCATTTAGCGAGCAAAAAAGTTATTCTTAAAGTAAAAAAATGTTAGTATGGCATTCATTTTCCTTCATGTTTAAATTTAACTTCTTATATTTACATATATTCGTATCACTGATTTATTACATTTCCATATTTGTGTGTGAAGTTTATTTCTAATTGGAAGTTGATGGAACAAAAAACACTCTTATATTTTGGGCCTATCCATTAGGGTCAAGATTTTCTCGTCTCTCCAATTTCCGCCATGCTCTTCACTTACATTACAGATTTTCTTTAAATTTTTTTTCAGATGGCTATTATGATAATGAAGTTCGGAACTTAGTTATCAATTTTTCTCTTAGCAGTTTTCTAAATTATATTTTAAATTCTTTTTGGGGCCTTGTTTACTTATTACATTTTTGTATAAACATTTGGTTATTTTTACGATTGGGTCATAAATGTTTATTCTTAGTGCCATTTATTGATTTTATTTTTGAGTTTTTCTTGCAGTGGACAAAGTTTGTATATTAACTATTGTACTTACAGGTTTTCTTTCGCCTCCTGGGTATTAAATATCGAATGACTCGACGATTCATTCATACATAATAATAATCATCGTTTTTTTTTGTTGTTTTTTTTTAAAAAGTTCACACCTTACAGGCATAAGCTATTTAGTGAGTGCTAATGTAATTTCTTAGGTAATTGCTATCTAGATCAGATAGTGATCGAATCCGTCTATGATAATTAAATCTTTGCTTTGTTCGAAAAGTTCATTTATGTCAATTGTTCATTATAAACTTATGTTAAAGCTTCTATGTATACAAAGTTAAAATCTTAAATTACCCTTTGAACATCTTATACGATATGCTGTTATAACGTTTTATGCCTCATAAATCTTCAATTAAAACGCTTGAAATAGCTGTAGTTGTGTAGTTTTAATTGCACTTTATCTAATTTCAAACGTTCAGTGAAATTTTGATATTGAATTTGATACATTTTGATAGTCATTTAATTCAAGCGTTAAATATTTAGGAAATCATTATTCATTTTGAGCGATATCACATGTTTCTGTATTAGATGTACATTATCGTTCATTCTCAGTTTTCTTTTGAATATTATTAATTTGCGAAATAAATTTCTTGAAGCAGTTCAATTAATTACTTAATTGAATTTCAGGAGTTGTAACTATTGTAATTTTAATTTGGGGAGAAGCGCCTGGATTACCCACAATTTTTTTTGGCAGAGCATTCAACAAGCAACATATTTTAGTATTAAAAATTAGTTTCACTTCATACTGTTGGATTTCGCAAATTCATTTGCCAGCCAAATATACACAGTCTATTTATTTATTCATCTATTTCACACCTTCATAAATATTATTATTTTAAGTAAGTTAAATTTATTTTTCTACACTTATAGCAATATTTTCCATTTGTTTAGTCGCTTCGGAAGATGGAATGAACTGCAGACAATTAATATGTAACATTTCTTTAAGTGAAGGATTCTCCCTCGAACCTTTGATATATATACTGTATATGCCGACCTGGATATTATTTCAAAGCAGTTGTATTAGCGGGATACCTGAAAATAATGCAATTCTCGGATATTTTTATATTGTAGTTTATGCGAGGTATATTATTACCTTAATCTCAAATACTAACGGACATATAATTTACATACTCCAATACTAAGACTATTATCTAAAAGCATATCCACAATAAACAAAAGTCCCATTCTATACCTCATACAATAAAGCCAATCTCTCGGCTTCGAACCCACGAATACGAACATGTCTAGATGCAACATGATAATTTGAACCGAAGCCGTTTTGCTATAAACTCGATTCCTCAGCGAACCCCATATCCAATTGTTAGAAAAACAAATTGCTCAATTTCTCTGCCATATACAATCTTGAGGTTAGGTATTAATCTCCTAATGAGGATATCATTGATTCTGGTAGCAATGTAATAAAAAATATATCCTTGCCTTTTACTTACAATTCGATTTCAGTTGATTACTTGGTTTCCACTTTTTATAAGATTCTAATTCATTTATTATTATTGTCAGATTAAATTTTTAAGTATAAATAATTTATTATATATATATATAGTATATATATATATTAATATATAATTATATATTATATATATATATTATTTAATATATAGATATATAATATATATATATATATAATTATAAATATATTATTTTAAATGAGGTCAGATGTCTATACTTTTTCAAGGGCGACTAGCATTCATGAAAACAGAAATTAATATCTTGACTTTTCCAACTTTTTTTAAAAATCATTTTTCTGCAAAAATGAAAATTAATTTAGCACTTATAGGTGTTGTCGTTCATATATTATTTAAGCCTAAATTTCGATCGTCTCCTTTTTTTGTGATCTCTGGAGTAAAAAGGGCTAATGTTCTTGCATCAAACACCAGAATATGGGAAAAATAAAAGACTGCTAATCCAAATGTATCTATTCATTTGGAAAAGGAAAAAGGAGAACTTCGGTGTCTGGACCCATTTCGAGTAAACATATCATTTCCGCTTCAATATTTGCAGGTTTAGAGGTTTAAGAAATACAATGAAAACATTTAATGAATAAAGTATCTATCTGTAGTCAGAATTTGAGTAAATTGTGCACTTTTGTAGGTTACGATTTATAAAAATAAATATTGAAACGTTTCCAAAACCCAAAATATATGAGCTTATAATGCATTTTGAGGCCTAAGTTAGTAAACGTAATGATAAGTATGTATTTGTGTGATAGTTGTGGGACTGAGAGGAGAACATAATGAGTCCAGTTTGTTTTCAAATGCAGAGAATGTGTTGTTAAGGAAGGAGAAGACCAAGACTGACTGAGAACATGACTGAATTAGTATTAACAAAAAGCTAGTAGGGATGTAGTCGAGTGTTATAACCAACAACCATTTCTGTAAAAGCGAACTTGGCAAATATCAAAATTCAGCGACTCTGCAGGAATATATGCCAGCTTGTTGTCGAAAGGTATTTTAAGGTGCAAGATTTGCCATTATGTATTTACAAATCATGAATTGGAATAAAATAAAATAAATTTTTACAAGTATATATTTTTACTTTCTTTAACAAAATGTATTTCATATAAAAAGGGGGAATGACCTTCAAATATTTAACTCCTCAAAGGTTCTTCTTTAGTTCATTGAAAATTACATAAAATATTCGATAAATTAACAAATCGCTTACAAACTACGATACTTTTTTATATTTTTTTAAGTGATAAAAAAAGTTATAAATAATAACAATCTTTTTTTAATATTATTTTCTTTTAAACGATGCTTTCATATTTTTAGGTGATTAAAAAATGCTAGAAAAAATAAACTTACCGCAGTTTTAATATCAAAGCGAGAATAAATAATAATGCTTTTGTTTATGTTTTTAACTACTATTGTATATCCTTATTTTACTATCGTACTTTCAACAAACAAACACAAACACCCATCACCACTTGTACCTTTTAATAATTTGTATTGAAAAATGCGGCAATTAATGAAGAACACACACACTAAAACAATCAATCACGCCGTACATTGGAAAAGATTATGTATGAAACTCTGCCGATTTTTTTTTTTGGGGGGGAAGTGGGGTGATTTTCGGACATTGCTAAAATAAAAAGTTTTTAAATTTGAGGGGCAAGAAATTTTTTTATTATTATACTTTATATTTATTTTAGTTTACATACACGCAAATACACACACAAGTTACAAAGTTTCACACAACAAAAGTTTCTACTGTACGGCGGGCGGATCTTCTTAAGGTGCAAATAAAATATTTTAAATAATTATGCAGAATTAGAGAAATGTTTTAAATTTATGACTAACAGAGTGTATATAACCTAATATATATTATATATATATATATATATATATATATACGATATATATTATATAGTGTAGATATTATATAATATATATATAAAGTGTATATATATATATATATATATATATATATATTATATATATATATATATATACGGTATATATATATAGTCGGTGAGTGAGCTGGGGGTTCCGCGAACCGTAGCTAATTCTTATGACAAAGCAGAGAATCATTTCTTAAAATTTTGTGGCAACCACTCCTTTATACTATATTATATATATATATATATATATATATATATTATATATATATTATATATTATATATATATATATATATATAATATATATAAACAGGGAATGTATGGGAATTCTTGCTTTACTATAAACAAATAAGAAATAATGTGTTACTGTACATTAAATCAATTACCGCAATATTAATAAAAATAATGCTAAAGGAAATGAATTAATTATAATTACATGAATTAATGCTAATACTAAAACCCCAGCGGCAGATATTAATATCCAACAATTTACTGATTTGTTATTATCCACATCACAAGCGTATATCACAAATGATTATCAAAATCAACTATATCGCGGATGAACTTGTCTTTTTGAAGCAGCTGAGAAGTGATTTCTAAATGAGCCGGATTCAAGATGACTCTGAAGAGAGAAAAAAAACTAATATATATATATATATAATATATATATAATAAATTATAAATATGATATATTTATTATATATATTATAATATATATATATATTATTATATAATATATATATAATATTATATATATATATATATATATATATATATATTATATTATTTATTAATAGTAGCTGAGACTATGGTCTGGAATAAGAGGTTATAGATCTAAAGTTCAATTGTTACAGATAGACAATCTTAGGGGCCCGTGTAGGTGTGAAAAGAATTGATTAAAATGAGGAATGAACGTATTAGAGAGGTATTTGGTGTGGTGTGAAGAAAGGGGAAATGAGAGATAAATGAAAGTTACGTTGAGATGGTTTTGGTCATATGGAAGGATGAATGACAGTCGTTGTTAAACGGATGTATAGTTTGAGTGTTTGGAATCGACGGGCTGGGAGACCGAAGAACAAGTGTATTGAGTCATGAACGAAGTCTGGAAGGAGAAGTAAAGGTGGCTTAATAGGATGTGAATGGGGTGTGGTTGTGGCCCACCTGGGCCAGGGAATGAACCCTACACTTGAGGATATGCCATAGTGAGGGTCCATCGCGTTCCCGTGAAGCTCTAGGGTGGATTTTCTACTAGCGACGAGTTCTCCGCCAATAGGTATGTAGGGGCGTAAGGCTGGGTCTTCTTTTCGACTTTGTTCATGGGCATGTTTGCGCACAACACCCCCAATCATGTTCACGCACCGTTACCCCCAGATGCTTGGGGAGCTAGAAGGAGGATAATAAATAATAAGTTAAAAATAATATATATATATTATATATATTATATATATATAATATATTATATAAATATATAAGTATATATATATATATATATATATATAATAGTTAATATATATATATATTATATCATTATATAAAAGTAATGTTAATAAAGAATGCAGAGTAAGGGGAATTTGCATAGAATAATGAATCAGGGATGGGGCTTTCTTAACTGATGAAATGGATGTGAGAAGAAGAAGTGTGGAAGGAACACTATGAAAATCGCATTCAACATCTGTAATGAAGAGTGATAATGAACATGTATACGGGTTTGCATGGTGCAAGAAAAAATAGGTATTTGGGGATAGGTAATTAGTAAGGAGAATGTAATGGGGGATAGAGTGAGAAACTTGAGGATGTAAATCTCGCAGGCATTTAGTGGAATTAGTGGTGAAAATGGTAAGAATTGGAGGCGAGATGCTTAATATGTATTTGGAAGTTGTGTAACCAAAGCGTTTTATGGAGGGATGAGTTTCAAGAACTGGAGATAGCTTGAATAGTACCCTTATACAAGGGTAAGTGGAAATTAGTTATTATTTGTTGTAGGGCGAAATATGCCTAATATTTTGCGATGAAAGCAGTACGTCGAGTGACTGAAAAGACTGATTGGTGAAGAACAAGGTGCATTAGAAGTGGTAGAGGATGTGGTGGATCAAATTATTTACATTGAATACAATGATTCAGAAAAATAAGAGAGAATGAATTGCATTTAGGTTTTATGGACTTGCAACATGCATATGACTGGTATAATAGGGAAGCTATGCGGCAGGTGTTAGTTATTATATGGTATTTTGGTAGGCTTCGAATGGCAATCAAAAGTAGTATGCGATAGTGAGCTCTGCTTGTAAGAATTTAAATGGAGTCGAAAGTGATTGGTATTAATATTAATAGCGGAGTGAGGCGGGGATGTGTTATGTCTCCTTGGTTATTTAATTTGTATATGGATGGGGGTGGCAGGGGAAGGTGTTAGAATGATCGAGAATGGAAGAGAGTGGAGGGTGCCCTGCTTATTGTATGCAGATGATTTGGCTTTGTTTTACCTCTTTTTTTTTTTTCCTTCTATTTGTACAGGTTTTAGTCTTCCTTTTTTCCTCCTTATATATTTCCATACACCTTTCTTTCGAGACATCATCATTAATTTTAGCACATTCAACCTTATTTACTTTTAACCTCTTGTATCACCTCTTCATTCTACCACTCACTATTGACATTCTTACGTCCTACATTAGCACATCCACACATTTCTCTTGCACTACTTAACAAACGCTTCTTCATTTGCATATAGATTTATTCAGTTTCCTCTTGTTCACATTCAACTAATTTATTTTCAAGTGCTTTCACATACTTTTCCTTATAACTTTGTTCACTTAACTTCTCACTCTTAATTATCCCCACTTCATTTCTTATCTCTTTCCTCAATAATAATAATAATAATAATAATAATAATAATAATAATAATAATAATAATAATAATAATAATAATAATAATAATGTGAACTGAAACAGCAAATCGGGGTTAAAGAGAAAAATATATTTACCCAGTTTTTTCCTTATTTTTCCATTTTCCATCAGCAGTTAATTGCGGATACGATAAATGGTACTGTATCTAAATTTAAAGCAACCTTTCTATTATCAACCTGCAAAAATATAAATATATAATAGTTACATTTATGCATTTTTTTAAATGAAAAATGAAACCAATTCAAATAATAAATATTAGCATATTCGTATAACACTCCTTCGTTACTCTATAATATCCTACGATTCAAATTGTAGTAACAGAGAACAGATATAGCAAAACAAATAACGAAATGTACATTAGAAATTTTGAAAGACGCAGAAACAAAACCAAGATATTCCAGTAAGTTCTGTGGAAGATCAGGAATTTGCGTTTCCTTTTGACTTTTCTCAAACTTATTAGATAGATGATTGACTCCAGGTACAAAAGAAAGTAATGAGAAACCACCAAACAACGAAAGGAACAAGCATTACTTTTACTTGTGTGTATGAGTGTTGCAAGATTATTTAAATTTACAATTACAACAAGAAATGAACCATTTGTATGGTGGTACATTTAAAAAATATATATATTTAACTACAACCAAATTTTTCTGTCAAGAGTGAGGTGTTAGTACAGGAGATAATATTTATATTAGTTTGCAAGAAATACGTTGTCCCAAAATATATATATATATATATATATAAATTTTGATTTTGCATTATAATTTAAAAGTTATAAAATTTGATTAATTTAATGTTTTTAAGTTTTATTTTTTAAAGGCAGATTTGAATTTATTGTTGGAGAATAGTTAAAGCATATTATGTTTATTTTTTTTAAAAATATTTTTGTTTTAATAAAATAAACTTCGCATTTTTGTTTTAATAAAATGTACTTAATATTCATACACTGAAAATGTTTGGCTAAAAAATGCCTCGGAGATGGTCGTAATCGCCGTAAACGGCCTTCTAAATTTCGGCGAAATTGTATGAATCGTACATGGGTACCATGGAATGTCAGAGAAATAACTGAAGAGTGGGCGAGAAGAGAGAGTGATCGGATGTATTTAAAAGGGCAAATTTGATTTGCTCGCTGTGACTGAAACAAAGAGGAAAGAAACGTTGAAAATGAGTGGTGTGGTGTTGAAATGTGTGGTGTGGTGTGGAAAGGAATGAGGGGGAGAGAAGGAGTGCAATTTTGATGAATGACTTGTGGTACAGAGCAATGGTAGACTTTGTGTGTGTGAGTGCTAGAATTCTAAATGTTAAATTTAAGTTGAAAAGGTCAAGGTATGTGGGGTTGTGACGTATGGTCCATCTGAGGAAACGTTGAAGACAGTACGATTTTTGGGAATAATCTGAATGATGTTTTGGATGGTGAGTAGGAGCTTCAGATTGATAGTGTTGGGGGACCTGATGTTTTGGATAGGGTGAATACAAAAAAGGGATGGTCTAACAGGTTTTTGGGTGTCGGGAGAAAATGAGAATGGAGGAAAGGTTATTGATTTCTGTGAGGAGAGAGGTATGTGTGTAGTAATACTTTCTTAAACACAAGAGTATCCATAACTATACTAGAGTTGGTGTAAAGGTAGAGATGGATCGAGTGAAGTATGATTGATTTGTGTTGGTGAAGAAGATGTTGATGTATGTGATGAGGGTTAGGAATGGGATTATCGATCATTATGTTGTTCTATGTAAAATTAAGTTAGTGGGGGCTTGGGTGGAGAAGGAACGGTGATAAGGAAGGACAGTGGGTAAACATTAAGAGTGATAGTTAGTGACAACAATGTATAAGGATAAGTATAATAAGAACGCTCGCAAGTAAATCAGTTGAATATGAACAAGTTGAAACTAGAACAAATCTGGGGCCAAATGAAGGAAGCAATTGTTAGCAGTGCAAAGAAGTATGTGGAACTTGCTAACGTAGAAGTAAAATGTTAAAGTGACGTGGTGGAAATGGAGGTGAAGAAAGCGGTTAAAGGTAAAAGAAGCGTGGTTGAATGTACCTAAGCAAATGATAATTTTCAAAAAGAATGCTTTGGAAATTATATAAGGAGGAAAAAGAAATACTAAACAGGTGCATACGAGTAGAAAAAAGAAGAGGTAACATGACAACAGTTTGGGAAGAAGGATGAATGGGGACTTACAAGGGAATACGAAAAGCTCTCTGGAAGGAAGCGCGAAAGGTTAAGAATGAGAATAAGGGGAACCTGCTCAAAATAATGAATAGGGATGGTGCTTTGTAACTGATGAAATGGATGAGGAGTGTGTGGAAAGAACACTGAAAATCTGTATAATATTGGAAGTAATGGTGAGGGTGAATGTGTGTGGGTTTTAATGGGCAAGAAGGTATAGGTATTTTGGGGATGAGTTTATTACCAAGGAGGAGGTAATGGGTAGAGTGAGAAAGTTGAACAGAATGTAAATCTGCAGGTATAGATGAATTACTGGTGAAATGATCAAAGAACGGAGGCGAGATGGTGATTGATTGGATCTGGAAGTTGTGTAATAAAAGCGTTTATTGGAGGGTATAGTTCCGAGGATTGGAGGAGAGCAGTAATGAGTACCTTTATATAAGGGTAAGGGCATAAGGGAAACTGTAGAACTTATAGGGGAATTAGTTTAATTGAGTGTTGTAGGGAAGATATATGCTGTATTTTGGGTTGAAAGAGTGCGTAGAGTGACCTAAAGGACTGATTGGTGAAGAACAGGTGCGTTTAGGTGGGAGAGGATGTGTGGATCAATTCTTTACATTGAAGCAAATGATTAAGAAAATGAGGGAGAGAAGAATAAATTGTATTTAGGTTTAATAGATTTGCAACAGGCGTACGATAAGGATTAATAGGGAGCTCTATGGCAGGTGTTAATGATATATTGTGTTGGTGGTAGGCTTCGGAATGGAATAAAAGTATGTTATGACGAATAGTGAGGCGTGTGTTAAGAATAACATGGTGTGAAAAGTGAATTGGTTTAGTATTAAAGCGATGAAGGCAGGGTTGTGTTATGTCTCCTTGGTTATTCATTTGTATATGGATGGGGTTATGAAAGAAATTAGAGATGGGGATGGCAGAAAATGGTGTTAGAATGATGGAGAATGGAGATGAGTGGAGGGTGCCTACCTATTATATGGGATGATTTGGTTTGTGTGGCGAATCTGAAGAGAGTTTGAGAGGATTGGGTAGACGAGATTTGTTCAGGGTGTGTAACAAAGAAGGTTTTGACAAGTTAAACGCAAGATAAGAGTAACGGTTATGGTTGTGAGTGAGGACAGTCCCAGTGTGAAGTTATGTTAGATGGTGAGCAGCTGGAACAAGTGTCTGAGTTTAAATATTTAGGGTATATGTTGGATGAGAAGGGAACGGATGATACAGAGTGTAGTAGGAAAACTTGTGAATGGCAGAACTTGGCTGGTGCATTAAATCGTTGGTGAATGTAAAGGCGACTAAGTCTTGAGGTGCTAGAGTCTTGCAAGGTGACGGGTATGTTGTTACATGTTATTGTATAGTAAGTGGAGACTATGGTCTGGAATAAGAAGTATAGATCTAAAGTTCAATGTGTTCAGGTGTGAGAAGAATTGATAAAATGAGGAAAGAGCGTATTAGAGAGTTGTGTGGTGTGAGGAAAGGGGTAAACGAGAGAATAAATGAAAGTATGTTGAGATGGTTTGGTCATGTGGAAAGGATGAATGATAGTCGGTTGGTTAAGCGGATGTATAGTGGCGAGTGTGTTGGGAACCCAGCCCGGCTGGAAGACCGAAGAAAAAGTGGATTGAGTCAGTAAACGAGTGTCTGAAGGAGGAGAAATGTGAGGATGGCAGAGAGAAAGATAAAGGGTGCATAATAGGGAGGATGCGGCGTTTTGTGAGGGTTGTACTGGTGGGCAAGGGAATAAACCCTTACATTGACGATTTACCATAGTGGGGGTCCGTCGCGTCCCGTGAAGCTCTAAGGGTGGATTTTCTGACTGCGACGAGTTCTTACTAATTAATGGTACAGAGGGGGCGGTAAGGCAGGGCTTTCTTTTCGACTTTTATCATATTCTTCTACTGCTTTTCTTTTCTGATGCTGTACGCACACTTACCCCCAGTCTTAGGGAGAAAAAACAAAAAGAAAAAATATCATAATATAATATATATATATATATATATATATATATATATATATATATATATATATAATATAATATATATATAATATATATATATATATATATATAATATATATATTATATATAATATATATTATATATTAATATATATATTATATATATAATATATATATATATATATATTATATATATATATATATATTATCATATATATATATATATATATATATATATATATAATATGTGTGTCTCTAATTTCTAATTATCTAAGAATTTTTTTTTTGAGAAACCTTAATTTTTATGATTTAAAAGTAATTTCAATGAAATAAATCTTACTCTCCAACCTACCATTATAAGACAAGCTTCACTGTTGTTTTCTGCAATTTTTTCTGCTATTTTCATAGCAACAAAATCAGGCCTAATAAATATATATATATATATATATATATATTATAATATATATATATATATATATTAATTATATATATTATATATATATATTATATATATATATATATATATAATATTATATATATATATATATATATATAATATACGGTATATATATATTATATATATATAATATATTATATATTAATATATATATATATAAATAAAATCAGTATATAATATATATATATATATATATATATATATTATGGTATCAGTATTTAATTTTGCAGTACATATGATTTTATTAATAAGAATTTCACTTACATATTATCTTTCAAAAGTTCATTTGCTTGATAATATCCAGCAATAGTTAAGCCTTCAGATTTGAAAACCCGTTCTATCTATAAAAAATTAATACATAGAGGCTAAAAATATGAGTACAAATAAAAATAATGGGCTTATTTGCACATACATACACAGTAATTCATTAAATTCCTTTTGTTACTTATAAATAAAAAATTAAAGTATAAGTTAACTATAGTTAAGAATAAATTATTTAAAAAAAATATGTCCACAACTACTAAATTAGTTTTATAAAGTGAAAAGCTGCAATGAAGTTAATGCTTTTTATGAAAGAGGCTGTGTTAACTTTCAAAAATTAAAAAGATATGAATCTTTAACAAAAATAAATATTCTTACATTAAGCTTCAATCTTAGAATCATAACATTTGCTTATTAGCAATGATTCAAGCCATGTGAATTTTAAATGAACACTTACCTGAGTTAGTGCCACTTCCAACATAGGAGCTAAACCTAATTGCCCATGGAAAAGAGGGATAGCATCTAATACGAAGGTTTCTGAAGTGTCTGTCATTTTTTTAGAAGTAGAGAGAAGTACTCCACTTACTGCTGAGTGTGGGTACTTTGCAGTATGCAATAATATTTTTGCTAAGGCATTACAGCTGATTGTAATGTCAGAAGACATCTTTGGCAAATTCTAAGACTAGAAATAAGAAATATATATATATATATATATATATATATATATATATATATATTATATAATATTATATAATAGCTAACATTTTTTTTAATACATATATATTATATATATATATATATAAGGATGGTGCTTCATGGCTGATGAGAATCATAAGATGGACATGAGGAATGTGGATGAAGCATTCTGAAAATCTACATAATATTGGCAGTGATGAAGAGGTGATGAAAATGAATGTGAGTGGGTTTGATGGTGTATGGAGAGTAGGTATTTTGGGGATGAGATAATTATAGGAGGAGGTATCGATAGGTGAGAAAATTGAAGATTGGTAAATCAGCAGATATAGTGGGAATTAAGAGTGGGGGGGAGATCAATTGCCTGGATATTGAAGTTGTGTAACAAAGTGTTTGTGGAGAGAGAGAGAGCAGTTCCAGAGGACTGGAGGAAAGCTGTGATAATAGTAATATCCTTGTATAAGAAGTAAAGGTGATGTAGGGATGTGAAACTATAAGGGGATTTAGTTTATTGAGTGATATAGGAAAAGATATAAGTGGTA
>JABUQX010026550.1:0-12182 GCA_015478945.1 Trachelipus rathkii | reverse complement strand
AGAGATGTATTTGAAAGGTGAATGAAAAGGATGTATGAGGAATGACATTCCATAAATCTACTTCTATCCTGCTTCTTTTTATTTCCTATTTCTTTCTTCGTAGAGGTTGTTCCAAGTTCATCCTTTCGATTGAAGGTGATTGGTATATGGATGACCGTATGACTTATGACTTAATCTGTTTATATCTTTTTCTTTTTAGGGATTTATACTTTTGAGATGATTTTTTTGAGGTTTGACGAAGTGATTTTGGATTTTCGTGCAGTTGAAGATATTTTATTTATTTATAAAATGACTTCAAAAAAAAAAACTAACTTTTTAACGACCAGTGGTTGGACGCCAAACTGAACCCACAGTTTATCAGGTGGTTAGGTAAAGGACTTGATAGTTCCAAGGCATACTGTAAAGTGTAAAGTATCTTCCTTGATCTATTCAACATGGGACGCCAACCTAAGTTTCACATTCAAGAGGGGAAACTCATTTGAATTTAAACAAAGCAGGACCAATCATCATTGAAAAACTTCTTTCGTTACATGTTCTAATAATACAAATATTAGTGAAAGTGTGTGCACTGAAAATTATGCCATTCCATCAACTCTAATCATACTCAACCGATTGTAAATGACCCTGAGTGCTCCATAACAACCAACCAAAACCAGTTTATCAATCAGTTTCATCTTTTTTAATAAAGATGATGTTACAAGATCTGAAATACTATGGGCATAAAGGTGGTGGATGATAAACTGTCTTTAAACTCGCAGATATAGGGGAATCATTTAAATTAATGTTTCCAGATAGTGCTGTAGCTTCAAATTTTAAATGGGTCCGATGAAATGTAAATATGTGATTAACCATGGACATGCTCCATATTTTCAAGAAAGCAAAAGCACAATACAATTTTACTTTGCAGTGAAGCTCATTCTACCCTTGAATTAAAAATTCAAAAATATTTTTGGATGGCGACTGTCTTTTTAAGAAGACTTATTAGTTTTTTCTTCTATAGTACCTGGGAATCAATGCTTATGTGGAATTGTGCAAATTATTAAAATTAGGACTGATGTTTTCGTATTGGAAATGTGACAGTGGAAGAAGGGTTTTCTATAATAAAGCATTTTTAGTGGAGAATCTGAAAGAACTTAGTCTGATTCAAAGAACAGTGCACAATGCTATAAGATTCATGAAAGTATTCATAAAGTTCCTATCACTCAAAAATGTTGACAAATCGTAAGAGCTGCCCATAGGAGATATGAAGAACATCTCAAAGAGTCAAACAGCCAAAAGAAGAAGAGAATAAAAAGGTTGAAAAAAGAAAATTATCCATACAGATCTACAAACTTGAAGAGCAAAGAAAGATGTTAAAACTGAAAGCTTTAACAGAAGAAGACGCTATAAAATCAAAAATTCAGATGCTTGAGAAGAAAAAGTTAACCTAAATCTCCCCATTTAGAACTTTTGTGATCACAGTGGACGTTATTCACCTAGGCTATTAATGTAAACTTTTAATTTATTTTCTTTTTGTATAAATAAAACTGTTTACTTTTGGAAAAAATAAAAAAGGAGTGCGTTGGATGGTTATGGGGAAGGTATAGGCTGATTACTTTAAAAAAAAAATATTTTTTTAAATTCATCCATGATGATGAACAGTTTCTAAAGTAAATTTTCAATAATTTAATGTATGAACTGAGTAAATAGGCTGCAATAATGATTAATAGATATTTTATACACCAAAATTAACGAACACGCTGGTCAGGGAAAATTTGCGGATTTGGTCAGGGAAAGTCAGGGAAAGTCAGGGAAATCAAATTCAAAATTTCAGTGTGAACCCTGTATATATATATATAAAACTAGTTCAGTAGTTCTTAACTACAAATAATTTGGCAACTATGGCTGTGAAAATTTTCAACTTCTTCAGCGCTCGTGCTGAAGTGAACCTCCTGGGGGAAAACATGGACCACAAGGACGTGTAGATATTAGTTTACGGTGTTTTAATTACAAAATTTAATAAATGTGTTTTTCTTCCTTATAAAAGCATGCTTTTATTATGGCACTAAAGTTTACTTTGCAAATAAATTTAGCAAACATCCACCGGCCGGCGAAAGGTCGCAGGCGCAAAGGCGCATAGGCGCTAGGCGCATTGATGTGACAAAAAATATAGTCGCATAGGTGCTAAGCGCACTAGGACCGGCGGCATAGGCGCATAGGCGCAGGCGCACTCAAAAAAATTATAGGCGCGCCCAGCTCTGGGTAATAGGTAGAGTGAGAAAGTTGAAGAATGGTAAATCTAAAGGTGTAGATGGAATTACCGTTGAGAGGATCAAGAATGGAGGTGAGATTGTGATTGACTGGATATGGAAGTTGTCTAACAGTGTTTTTGGAAGGCATTGCCGCAGTTCCAAAGGACTGGAGGAGAGCCGTAATAATAGCCTTATATAAGGTGATGGAGATAAGGGGAACTATAGTAACTAGAGGGGAATTAGTTTATCATGTTTTTTGGGAAAATATATATGCTGGTATTTTGGTTGAAAGAGTTTGTTGAGGGACTGATTGGCGAAGAACAAGATGCATTTAGAAATGATAGAGGATGTGTAGATCAAATCTTCACATTGAAACTAATGAGAGAAAAGAATAAATTGTATTTAGAAATAATAATAATGACGATGATGGGCAACAATGACATGGTGGTTGTCCGTGTTTTTTTTAGTGGTGTTGGTAAATTGTTATGGAATATCTCATACAAAGGACAATTTTCAGTTTCTGTTCAGATAACCATTTTTGAAGTTTCAACTTTATTTGTTTACTGCAATATACACACAAAGATCAAAGGGTTAATCTTATACCCTAAGTGAATGAAAGATATAGCTACTCAGAACACTGAGCAATCATGAAGTCAGAATCAATCTTATATATACCAGTATATATATTTATAACTTACTTTAAATAAAGTTGCTAGAATTTTTTGTTTTACACAAGAAATGTTGCTCCAAGTAAATCATATATATACAGCATATATACATATATATACATGGCTATGGTTGGTTAGTTGGTTGTTGATATATAGCAGCAGTTGAAGAGTAGCAGCATATATATACAGCAGTTAGGTTAGTTAGAGTTATATATATATATATATATATACATATATATATACTGTATTATTATATATATATATATATATATTAGTTATATATACATATATACATATATATATATATATGTTATTATATACATAGGTATAAAATAGAAGAGTTATTATATATTAGTTATTATTATTATTACATATATATATATTATTACATATATATGTTAAGTTCTATGCAAATATATATATATATTATATATATAATGTGATGGGTGAATCCAAATCTGGATTCAGATTCCAATCCGAAGGTGCCGGATTTGGATATTTCCGCACACACGGATTCAGATTCGAACATTTTTACACATTTAGATTTGGATTCGAATCTGAGTCTATTTCTTGTTTCTACAGGATGTCAAAAAAAAATCATCATCAAAAATAATGAATTTTTATTTTCAGCTGGAACCTTGAAAAAGTTCCTGTTGGAACCGTAACTTATCAGCTTCTGCTACACCTTGCATATTTTACTGAAAACTTTTCTAGTAACAAGTGGAGTCTCACTAGAAGTATCTAGCATGTTGTCATATCCATATTGTGAGCTCTTAGTTCTGCAAGCCAAGATTGGATAAGTGGATCAGTAAATTTGTTAAGTAAAATAGGAATATACTATACCTGTAAAGTTCTATGGGTCTTCAAAGTTTAAAAATCAGAAAATTATATTGCTAGAGCAAAGTAAGGTAGAATTTTGCTTGAGTTTTTAACTCTATATTGTCGATCAAGTTAGACAGTTATCATTTTTGTCATTTGTGCTTACATTCAATAAGAAATGCTTACCCAGTTTTAGCATGAATATCAAACATTAACGAATGCAATTTCTCATAAAACTCACTTTTGTTTACAAACAATTGGAATCAGCTGTTGTGATGGAGCATTGGGTTTTGTAAAATAAAACTGAAAAAAAAAAAAATAACAATGGTTCATATTACAAATAACTGATCAACTATTGTGATGGAGTTTATCCATTTGGAAGAAATTAGATTTAGGGCATGATCCAATATTTGGCTGGGGCTGATCCCAGTTTTCAGCCCCACCTAAAAATGGACATAGAAATTTTTCGGAATTTGTCAGCCGATTTTTTGACATATTAAACACGAAAATGTAGCTTTTTTTGTGGCGCTCGTAAAACGTTCGTTTCGGTTGTTTTGTCTGCTGACTGTAGTTCATAACTTCAGAATTTTCAATATTTTTTTTGAAAATCCATGTTTTGGACTATTTTCAGTATCAAGTTTCATATTTTTTTTGCGGAGATGACTTCAAACTTAGAGATATGCATAGATGGGTCCAGTACCTACAAAATGCACGAAGTACCTTTTTGATTTTTTTAGTTTGTGCTCAGCGTTGTTCCAAT
Source organism: Trachelipus rathkii (assembly GCA_015478945.1). Taxonomy (NCBI): domain Eukaryota; kingdom Metazoa; phylum Arthropoda; class Malacostraca; order Isopoda; family Trachelipodidae; genus Trachelipus; species Trachelipus rathkii. The sequence continues at coordinate 7,704 of JABUQX010026550.1, read as the reverse complement.
TTCCAAACCATTTTTTTTTATTGAGAAGTGAAAAATTGACATATTTTGTTTTTTCTACCCATCCGATTCAACATCAAATTTCAGTGGCTTGTATAGTCGGACGAGATGCATCTTTTTTAACTTAGATGAATTTCTGTTTGCTATATGCCAATAAGCGTTTGGATTTGTCTTGAACAAATTTCAAAAAAAAAAGGTTTTTGAAAATTTTTTAAAAATTTTCTATTGAGTAGTACAAAAAAAAAAAAAATTATACCTAAGTAAAAATTAAGCATGCATCTTGCCCGACTTTATAAGCCCTGAAAATTTGATGTTGATTGGATGGGTAAAAAAAAAAAAATGTCAATTTTTCACTTTTCAAATTAAAAAAAAATGGGTTTGGAAATTGGACAACGCTGAGCACAAAACTAAAAAATTCGAAAATGTAATACGTGCATATTGTAGGTAATGGACCCATCTATGCATATTTCAAGTTTGAAGTCATTTCGCAAAAAAAATCTGAAAGTTGATATGAAATTAGTCAAAAACATGGATTTTATTCCAAAGAAATTGTGAAAATTTCTGAAGTTATGACTACAGTCACAGAAAAACACTCAGAAACGAACGTTTAGAGCCAAAAAAAAGTACCATTTTGTAGTTTTATATAGTCCAAACGGCCTGAAAATTCCGAATTTTATGTCCATTTTTAGGTGGGGCTGAAAACTGGGATCAGCCCCAGCCAAAAATCATAACATGCCCTTAAAGCTAATTTTATTGAATGAAACATACATCAATTCTAACTCCCCTAAAACTCCGCCATCTTGTTTATATTTTTTCGTAAGAACTTGCTAAATTCGGGCAAACATGGCGAAATAGCAACCTTTAACAGAATTTAAGGAAAATTCCATATGTTTGGTAAGCATTTTTCATGATTTTGCGTGGTTTGACAAAAACGAATGCAAACTCGAGCATTTATTTTGTAAGCAATGCAAAAGCGAAAACAGCTTTAATAACATTTCATAGCATGTATAAAAACTGTGTATCTTTCTCTCTCTTCCGTCTCCAGCTTACACGCTTCATGGTTTAAAAAACTTAAAAACTTTTATTTTAACTTATGGAAAAGATATTCATATTTGTGAATTGTGATAAACTTTTCTGTGTTAACTTTAAGAAACTGTGTACGTATTAGTCTATTAATTACTATAATTAGTGAAAGCAAACTTATTTAGTTGAGTTTGATCAAAATTTGATCAAATCTCAATTTTCGTTTTTTAACATTCTTAAATTCTTAAAAGTGGAAAGTTCTGGTAAACTAAATACTGGCCGGAACCAAGTTAGTTCTAACCTCCAGAACCGGAACTTTTAAAAAATTGAGGTTCCGACTGGAACTGGAAGTGTTAAAAAATCAAGGTTCTGGCCAGAACTTGGTTCCGGTAGCTACATCCCTAATATATATATATATATATAATACTATATATATATATATATATATATATATATATATAGATATAATATATATATATATATATATAATATATATAATATATATTATATATATATATATATATATATATATATATATATTATATTAGGGATGTACCGATAGTATCGGTATAGGTTATCGGCCATTTTTGGGAGGGTATCGGCTATCGTTTATGGTTAAGTTATGGCCAGATACTTGGCAGATACTTTTTATTTTTGGGATGAAAAAAATTATGAGAAACTTTTAGATTCAACAATAAATCTAGTTTCGAGTATATATATATATATATATAGTATATATATATATATATAGTTATATTATATATATATATATATATATATTAGGGACCGACCGGGGCGGCCCGCGTCGGTCTATAATATACTATATATATATATACTAGTTTTTTTTTTTTTTTTTTCCTCACTTTCTTTTAACTGTAGATTTTTAGCGTTTTCATCCAACTTGGGTTTAACATATTTTACCTATTTGGAAATAGCCTCATTATTTATTAATTTTATACAGATGTTAGCTTCCACTTTTTTTAGATTGATCATCAAGTATTTTTTGTTCCTCTTTTTTTTTGTACGCATATTTCGCGAGTGTGTGGAGTGCGAGAGTGTTTTTAAGACTTTCTGGATTAATTTCATATTTTTAGATATTTACTATAAATAGGCGCTTTTGGGTAGTTTTTAAAACTTTTAGCGTTTTAAATTATAGGTTTTGGCGTGACGAATAATTTTCCTCATTTCTCATTTGGTTTTGTTTCTGTTTCTTTCTCGTCTGTTTTTCTTTATGATGTGTGTGCGTGTATGATAGCAGATCTGCACAGACGCTGGCTTTCTGTTGACTTTACCAACATTAGTGGCTTGCACTCTAACTCTGCATCTGTGGAAATACCACCTCTCTAACTCGTAACCCTAATTTTTTGCTCTTGGCTGAGACCCAGATGGCTAAGAATTCATCCGTCAACTCGTTTTAATATAACCAACTATAACTTATTTTATAATTTCCGCCTGAAGGGTGGACGTACTGTGCCTATGTAAACATAACACTCCTATAACACGTCTCGAGAATCTCGAATACTCCTAACTTTGATATTCTGTGGCTTCGTAAAATCTTTCTTCCTTCTACACAATAAATTTGTGCTTCTGCTACTGTTCTCGTAACACAGAACAGATTTGCATGCCTTTTTTGATTACCTTACTACTTCCTCATGAAACTGTCTATATCTTCTCATCCAAATACTGATTTTCCCTATTTAGGGGATTTCAATGCTACACAACACTAAATGGATGGGTCCTCTCATACGGCATTTAGGTATGGGAGAAGCCGAAGTCATTCAGTATTCATCAACAGATCTGGAGCAACTAATTGAAGAGAGCCTACACACATTCTGGATCGTGCCCAACCAATTCTTGAACCACACTGTGACCTATGTTATTGTACCACTAGTCCTTCTCTCTATAAATACACCACCTTCGCTCCTATCAGTAAATCTGACCACAACCTTATATCTCTTAATTTTAATACTTTCTCGCAAACAGCTCCATGCCTGCCCTATGCGGCTTTTTCTTAGCACTATTTATCGGGCCGATTGGCGACCATTCCGTTGCTTCTACGACTAACTATAATGGAGTGACTGCTTGGATTGACTTTGAAGACGCTTCAGCTTCTGCCGATAAAGTGGGAGCCTTAATCGTTGATGGGATGAGCAGGTTCATTCGTTCTATCTACTAAATCTTTTTCTCCTTCAAATCCATGGAATATAGCGAAAGTTGGCTTGTGCTTCTCACATTCAAGCTAAAGACAGTGCGTATCGGTGTGCGAAAAATTCGTATCACTTTGCTAATTTCATTCAGCCGTAGAAATCGTTGCCCAGGGTACTCTTTCGATGAGCAAATGCGTACTTTTCATTAAACGAAAAGTGCGCGTGACCTTTTTTGCGTTCTCCTACTGACAAATTCTTTTCTGGCCTCTTGCCAAAAACATCTCTATTAACTTCTGTAAATCATCCTTTCCTCCTCTTATCGCTCTGATGGTTCTGTTACTAATACTCCAACTGAAAAGGCCAAATCTCTTTGGCCTCTATTTTCCTCTAACTCAACCCTGGACGATTCTGCTATTCCTCTTCCTCCTCCTTCTCTCTTCTCAGGTTCCTATGCCTTTACCTTGATTTCATTTGCATCGGGTGCATGGGCTCCTGAATCTATGAACGTTAGGGAAAAGGCTGGTGGCCAGGATGATGCTCCTCCCCTAGTGTTGAGGAAGCCTGCTTCCGTGCTTTACCCCGCCCATCGTTCAACTATATTCTCTATGCCTCAAATACTATCACTTTCCCTCAGTGTTTGGAAGCGCGCATATGTCCAACCTATTCCGAAAGAAGGAGCCGCTCTGTTTCATTCAACTATCGCCCTAGTAGCTCTAACTTGTAATTCAATCTAAGATCTTTTGAAACCCTTCTCAACTCTCACCTCTTAGACCTCACTTCTTTGACCATCTGGAATCTCATTCCCTTCTTTCCGATCGCCAGTTTGGCTTTCGGCGCTCGAGGGCTACTGGCGGATATATTTTTCTATTTAACAGGAATTATGGTTTTCCGATCTTAGGAACTACGGGCAGTACTTGCGGTGTGCCGCTTGACATATCCAATGCATTTGACAGGCGTATTGGCGACGCCGTACTGCCCTCTCCAAGCCCTCCCCTCCTTGGGTTTCCTTCTCTCTTTGCTTATTATGTCTAGATTTCTTTCGAAAGGTAGCTCAATATCGGCTGTTGTTGCTGGGGCGACTTCTTCTTCTTCTTCTTTTTCTGTGAATAGTGGTGTTCCTGGGCTTCTGTCATTATCTCCACTTTATTCCTGCTTTTCATAATTATCTACCTGCACATCTAACTCTATCCACTTCATATGCCGATGACTTGACCCTTTACGTTCTTCAACTCATTTCAATTATGCTCCATCTTTTACTTCTTCTAGAATTGCCTCTGTCTTAATCTTTTCTGTTTCTATTCTCGCTGATCTGGATTAGAATTTCTGGTGGGTCGTCTCAATCTTGATGAAATTTAATTCGTTGTAAAAACCCAGCTTCTACAAATCTCCTCTCTTTAAGACGCCTAACATTTCCTATCTCTTTCCAACGGTTCTCTCGTCTTGCCTGTTGACAATATAAACATCCTTTTGGCCTCTGAACATAAACTAAAAATTGTCTTGGAAACTCAGCATCACAACGCGTTGCTAGAGCGGATCAAAGAAACTGGAAGTGTCTGTTTAGAACTGCCGAGACTTTTTTCCACTTCTCAGTTACTTCAGCTATACAAGCGTCTCATCCGCCCTTGTATGAGTACTGCTCTCATATCTGGGGGGGCTCTGCTTTTCACCCGGCTTTTTGGATAGGGTCAGTCAAAGCCAAAAGGCTTATAAACTGTCTTGTACTTTCCAATTCACTTGACCTCTATCTTTGCCCCGGCGCAATGTTGGTGCTTTATCTCTTTTCTATAGTAACGCTGTAGCAGCAAGTGCTCGAGGAAACTTTCCACTCGCGTACCACCACCTTTACGACACCCTCGTAGCACAAGGGGTGCTGTGTCCGCACATGAGTTTTGTGTTGATGATTTTAGTAACTCCAGACTAGTTTGCTGCGGTGCTTGCTTCTTTCCTGCCACCTCTGTTTTGCGGAATTCTCTTCCATCTATATGTGTTTCGCTACTCAATTTAATCTTCTTCACTTTAAATCCTCGTCTTATGCTCATCTCCCGTAATGTGCTTATCAGAATTTTGAGGCTTCAACACCCCTTCCTTGAATAGGGTTCTGCCTGTGAGCGGCAGTGACAACTGTAAAAAAAATAAAAAAAATAAAAGGTTCTAATAACGAAATCAATCCTAAAGCTAGCTGAAACCCCACAAAAATGAATGGCATCTCCGAGGGTGAACCACTTCTAGAAGGCATTTAAATAGCATAACCGAGAGCTTGCTCGCGTGACAAAAAAAAAAAAAAAAGATTCGCAGAAGTGGAAGCCGCCTTCAGCAACCCCTGCAACAGCACTGATAGTGACGATGTTGGTTTTTAAGCAAATAAACCTACTGAACATGAAGAGGATTTGGATGGTTAGACTTTGATAAGTTCATGCCCGAAATTGCATTGACATTTCATGCACCTTCAAAGGAATCACACCAAGGAACCGCATCGAAAAAACCTGAAGAGACACTCATCAAGGAGCAAAGATAATTCAAATTTGCCATCTGTGAAAGAGGGAGATGAGGCTCTTCGAAAACATGGAGATGCTGCCACAGAAGAGAATTCTTTCATGTGATGGCATGAAAATGGGCCAAAGGTTTCCATTTATTATCAAGGCTTGCAAGCAAATATTTATCGGTCTCTCTCGCGCTCGATCAGGTCGAGAGTGCAGTGATATTTTTAGTGTAGTGTGAATGAAACACCCAAAAAGCGAACAGCTCTCGCCAAGATACTAGTGAAAGCCTTAATGTTTTTGCCATCAAATTTGAGAATTTTTGAATGTTGAGTATTAATATGAGTGTCTATCTTGTTTCTTAAAGAGATATATTATTATTTACTGTCATGTTTGAGTAATAGCGTTTTTTATTTTGCTTTCAGTCTGATTAATTGAGGTCTCTTCGTTCATTATTTTTACTTCTTTATATTATACGCTAGGTAAGAATCGTCTGTAAGATTTGTAATCATGTTAACAACATAAAAGCTATAGCTAAGCTATTTGTTAATACTGTACTGGAAAATGAAATGGAATATTTTTTTTCTTGAATAAACACAAACATAAAAAATTATTAATTTATTATATTGCATTTTTAATTAATAATATTTATTTTAATTGATATTAAAAGTTATTTTATGAAGGTGTTGCACAGAATTTTGACGAGATCTTTGGGTATATTTTCTGATAATAAATACTGCAGTCCTTAGTTGGTCTAGCAGTAGGCACAAATGTTCTATCTTGACCTTACTGATATATTATATGTATATTTAATAAAGTATCCAGATCAGTATCGGTACGGGCACCTAAAAAAATAGAGTATCCGGCATCGGGGTATCAGTATCGGACCTCTTTTCTGGTATCGCGGTACATCCCTAATAATATATATATATTTATACTATATATAGTATTATATATATAATATATTATTAATATATATATATATATATATATATAATATATATATATATATATAATATATAATATATATATATTATATATATAATTTATATATAAATATAAGTAATTATAATATATATATATATATATATATATATATATATAGGTGATCGTTTAATCACACATATATATATATACTATATATATATATATATACCTATATATATATATATATATATTAGTATATATATATATATTATAATATTATATATATATATATATATATAATATATATATATATATATATATATATATATATATATATATATTACTATAATATAGTATATAATATATAACATAAGATATGATATATATATATTGGTCTATATAATATATATATATAGTATATATAGTATATATTATATATAGTATATATAGTATATATACATATATATATATATAGTATATATAAATATTATATACTATTATATATTATATGATATATATATATATAGTATTTAGTAATATATTATATATATATATGATATAATATAGGTATATATATATATAGTAAAGGTATAGCACAGGACTCTATATATTATAGGTTAGTATATATAGTACTATAATATATATATATTATAATAATTTTATATAGTTCATATATATATCATTACCCACCTTCTCTCCCCAAGACTGCGGGGCAAGGTGCGCACACAAGTTGCAGCTGAAACAAAAGTAAAGTAGAAGAATGATTGCAAGATCGAAAAGAAAATAAAGCCCACCCTTACCACCCCTTTGATATACTTCTCTATGCGAGAACTCGACGGATGCAGAAAAATCCACCTAGAGCTTCGACGGAACCACAACTGGACCAATCACGTACCTGGCATCATGTCAATCGTGGGGTTCATTGCCCTTGCGCCCAGTGCCGGGCCACAACTAAACCCCTCACTAAACGCCCACCATGTCACTTTCCTATTAGTGCACCTATTCTTTCTCGCTCTCTCCAAAACTCAAATCTCCTCCAGGCTAATTACTTGCTGACTCAACCACTTTTTCTTTGGTTCCCAGCTAGCGTTGATTGCCCAGCACTCACCACTCTAGTCCGCTTAAATCTCTTT